>VXAY01002774.1:1179243-1322006 GCA_013399855.1 Oxyruncus cristatus | reverse complement strand
GCTTTCTCCTGCAACACTGCCCTTTTGATATTTTGTTTCTCTCACCCACTCATTCCCAGCTACTGAATCATAGGTTCCTGAGGCTTTTTCTGATCTGCATGGAAATGCTACGGCAAGAGCATGCAGGTTCGCTCTGCTTTGTGGCCTCATTTTCATAGCTTTGTTTCCCTTTCTTCACCCACCTCTCCATCCTTTTCCTTTCTATCCCTCTCCTCATTATTGTAGCAAGGGAAGGGAAGGGAAGGAAAGGAAAAGAAACACTTCAGAAATGAAAGATTAGTTTGCTGTATCATAAAGATGAGCTTTGTAATCACTTTCCTTTAAGCAAAGAATTAAAAGATAATAAAAGCCCTAATTAAGGACCTCGTTAGCTTAACTAGATTTTCATATGCAAAGTGATGTTCGCCACGTGCCGCCGCCGTCTGAAAATGCCGCCTGGCACTACATTGGAAGCACCTGTGCCAACTCACAGCTACATTTGCCTTTTTTCATTTCACTTACCTTTTTATCTTTGTCCCTTGTTTCCCCTCTGTGCCAGGGTTCAGCAGGCTTGGCCTCATGCCAGGCTGCCTTGCACCAAGAACAGGCAAGATAGACTTGGAATTACCTAACAAAACATGTGGAAGAAACATGCATGAGACAAAATGGAAGGGAAGATGGAGGAGAGCTGAAAGGACCAATGAGGGCTGAGCACAACAGGCTTGGCTCAAGAGAAAGGCAGAGGGAGCACATATGAACAGTCAGGCCAGACTTGTTTGATGGCAGGTGGAGATTATCTAGGTAGAGGATCCATCTGAGTCATGCTAAGTGCAAGAAAGCTTTGGGTGAGCCTGGACTGCTACAGGGCAGAGCTGGAGGAAGAACATGTTGGCTGGGTCTACCCCCCATGCTGCCTCTGTACAGAACCCAGCTATGATTTAGGCAAAGACTTGCATTAATGTTTTGGCTTCATCATTGACTGGAAACAAAAACTGAATCCTTGGAGGTGCTGTCCTAGGGGTTTTCCAGGGCTCTGTTCTCAATCCCATAAGACCCGCAGTACAGTCTGGCAGGTGGACAGGTAGCTGTTTAGGGATGTGTTTAATAGAAGCAATTAGGAAATCATTATACCACAGCAATGTGAGCAGATGAGTGAACAAAATGACTGCTCTCTGCCATGTGAGAAGGCAGCCTGGCCTGGCTGAGCAAAGAGCACTCACTACCCACAGCACAGCCAGCAGGCACTGCCCAGCAGAGGCCAGGGCAGAGCCAGGAGCAGGCGTCTGCCGGGCTGTAACAATCTGATAAATTCCTACAGCTGGGAACTCAGCACGAGATGGGAATCGGGATTTTCGTCCTCGTTAAAACTGTAATTGGAGCCTCATTCTACTTCGTTTAGAGCCTGCTGTGAACGTGGCAAAAGCTGCAGGGTGCTAAGCAGGGAGGTCACCCCGGGGCGATGGCGAGCAGAGGTGCCGCCCAGGAGCAGTGGGAGGCTGGAGGGAGGACAGCCAAGCAGAGACTGATGTGGCCTGTGTGCATCTCCTGTAGGTATGCAAAGAACCCTGTTGTGAGCTCCCCAGCTTTCAGCTGTTTGTTTGTTTGTTTGTTTTTTTAATTTAGAGATTAAGAAAGAAAACACAGCATTTCTGTGGAGGCGGGTTTGAAGTGAAACCTCAGGGCTCAGCCTTCAGCTTGAGCCTCTCCGCGTGGGGGGCTGAGCACTTTGACCCCAAAGCTAATGGATCTCAGATCCCTCTCTGAACTACCAGTGATACAGTCTATAGGCCCTCCCTCACCTTTTCGTCCAGGGCAAGACTTACAGAAACCTCATATAGCATTATTATACTGGAGACTGGGTCCATCCATTTATTAGCTGAGAATTTCCTTTGTTTAATAGAACTGATTCTTCCTTTTCCTCTACAAAACATGGGACAGGTTCGATACAGGGTATTTGTTTAGTTTGTGAACAGAGATGAAGAGCTATAAACCAAATCCAGATGTTGCATCCAGCACTCTCACCACCTTCTGTCTGGGCCCATCTCCAATCATTATATGTACTTGTGCAGAAGAGGAAATGCCCAATATGCCTTAAATATAGTTTAAAAATAATCAGCAGCAGTCAAATTACTTCTACTACATTATGGGTTGAGAATGAGGCAATTCGTTAGGGAGAGTCAGGCAAACTACCTTAATTTGGCCTTACACCACTTCCCACCTTGTGGACCAACAAGTGCATCATAACTATTAGAACAACTTCAGTGAATGTTACAATTACTCATGTCAAATGAAAATGTAATGCAGTTAACGTGCATGCTGGCGCCCCGCTGCTACTGCTGATGATTATTGCTATTAGAGCATGACCAAACAGTCATTCAAATATAAACAGCAGATTTGTTTTGATTGTGTTCGTGGCCCATTTTACTCGCTTTCTGCGAACATTAACACAAATGGCTTTGGTTTGCATGACTGTCCCTGGGGAGACAGACAAAGTCAGGAGTATCGTCGTGCTGACTACGTGTGTCAGCTAAATTACCTGCACTGGAAGGTTTTGCGTGGCTCTCTGGAAAATTTGACAGTCGCCTCATCGGAGAGAAAGCAGAGCTAGACAAGTCTGAGTGCTGGTCTGCTGGTCTCATAAGATGAGTACACAGTACCTCAACAAAAAAACATGGCAGCCCACTGACAGGCAGCTCTCATGGAAGCAGTCCTGCCAGTCATTCAGTAAATGCTTAGGGATGACAGTTACATCGAAATGTGGTATCCAACTCTTTGGCAAGCGTTTCTGATCCAAAGCCTACTAAAGGAAAAGGTGCCATGGATTTAATTGTTTGTGTGTTATACACATAGGACTAAATTCACTAAGAGCTCAGCTTGCTGTGAAAAGATTCCCTGCTTAAGAAGATTAATTATTATTATTATTGCTCACATTACTATGTCACCTTTAGTGGAATTCCTTATCTCTACATCAGTTTCCAAGATGGGAGCTCTGTTGCTCTCTCCCTCTTCCTTGAGCTGCTTACTGCAAGTAGGTTTTGCCTCGTAAAGAGGAGAGCTAATCCTGATGGCCACTGATGCGATTACATTGTGCAGCTGACTGCAGAACCTTTCCTTTCCAAAAGGACAGATGCGGAAGGTGGCAATCCCAGGATGCCGGGGATCCAACTAATTACCTAACTGCACCAAGGCCATGACTCTCACCAGATGCTTTGATTACAGCTCCCGTTTATCTCTTCTGCAGAAGCACATGCTCAGGAATATGCACACTGAGGAACGACTAAGACTCTTGCACATCACAGGACTGACCTTGAGGCCAGGCCACAGACTCCCAGCTTGCATTAATTTTGACAGGTTTGTGAGGTGTCAGCCTTCTCTGAGAAGCACAGTGCTCTGAGGGGAGCTGCTGGTTTGTGCAGAGAGCACAGACCAAGGATCAGAGTCAGGAAAATGGGTAAGAATGCAGGAAACACTGTCAGCACATGTTCTTTGAAAGCTTGTTTGGTGGCAAATTTTGATATGGGATAGCAAAATCTCCGGTATATAAAAGTCAGACAGACTACAGAAGACTCTGGTTTACATGTGAATATGGAGCTTTGAGGAGTTTTCACAAGTTGATTTCTAGCACCAGTTTGAAGGAAAGGTTACGATCTGTACATGCCAAAAGCTAAGGATGTTTGGAGTGCCTCCTCCTGCTTTCTTCTTCTCTGGGTGTTTCTTCACATTGAAAAAAACAGGTATCTTCAGGTTAGAGACTGGATGATAGAGAAGAAATGTGACATAGAAACACGAAATCATGAACATCGTGTATCAAGTAAATAAGAAAGATCTTGCATTTTTTCTTCCAGTAGAAGCAATGGAAACTCAATGAAGCAGACAAGTGATGATCAAATGCAAAATAGAGCGAGTGGAGCAGAGTTCAAGCTGTGGAACTCACTGCCATGGGACACTGCAGGGCTTCAGAAGCTGTGAGACAAACCCAGAAGGAACTACTGAGCACAAAGCAAACACTACTGGCTCAGGAGGTCCCTGTGCTGCAAATGACTGGAGGCTCAGAGAGTGTTACAGAGCAGCATCATTACTTACATCATATACTCACAGCACTCTTACATTTTTCTCTTGGCATCTGCTATAGGTCACTGCTGGAGACATATGGGGGAAAGGCAGCTAGACAGATTCTTTGTTCTGCCTGGTATGGCAGTTCTTATGTTATTGACTAATTGGGTGAGCTGTATGGCTCAGATCCCTAAGCAGGAAGTTAGGCATGTCTGTGCTTATAGAGCTATGAAATTATGTGTTTTTTTCTCTTTTTCTCTTTCTCTCTCTCCCCCCCCCACCCCCTCCCCATTGTGCTTCCTATTCCAGGGAGCCCAGAGACCATCCCAAGACTGAGTAGGAGCTCCTGGCAAAGTCTGAGAACAAACAGTCTCACATCTACACATGATCAGGATGAGGTGTGATAAGGGGACATCCTTATCACACACATCTACTCCCACTCACTGATAACCAGTAGGAAAAAGTGTGTGAGCAGCAGTCCTGTTCTGCATAAATTTGGGAGCTGAAAGTGCCAGCACAGCATGGCAAGGTACTCTGAGGATGGTCTTCCTGTATGTCAGTATGAGCGTAATATAGTACAGGCATGCATAGCAAGTGCAAATGTGCGATAAAAATATGGAGGTGCGCAGGTATCTACAAAAGAAAAAGGGGAGAGAGAGGAGTATGATTGCAAACATTTTTTTACAGTGCATGTATTTTAGTGTTTGTCAGAATCCATCCATCCATGCACCCTACAGGGAAGTGTAGACTGCAAGGCAGTGGTTTCTCTGAAATCAGCTGTGTGTGAGCATCTTCTTGGACTTTGCTAAGGTATATGCACACCGACATACCAAATAAGCAAGCAGCAGAGAGCAGCATAAGGGTAAATTTCATGAGGGCTGGCGTGCAGGGTCACTCCCCTGGTGAAGCACAGGAGAATCTGGGCAGCAATCCCAAAGGAGACTTTTCCTATACAGGCAGAGTGAATTTAATTGCAATCACAGTGTTTCTGTGAGCAAAGTGAGATATTTCAGGCACGCAAAAGAGGAAGGCATCTGTCCTACTCAGAGAGCGAAGAGTTGAGCAGCTGAAAATACTTGTGTCAAATCCCCACTTAGGCATCTCTTCCCCCTCCAGCCCTTGTCCTCCCTCCACACACTTCCCCATTCATTTCTCATTCTGTAGCTCTTGAGCACTAGGCCCTTCTCCTGATTAACATTTCAAACCCATTGATAGTTTGTGCTGGCTTAGACAAACTAATCATCATTAGCACTTCAAAAACCTGTCCAGCTTTCCCTCCCAGAGTCACAGGTGCCACCCCCAGCTGCTTGGAGAAAAAGAAAAAAATACAGCAGCCACAACACACTCTTGGCAAGACCATCGGGAAGCAGCAGCTTATAGCCCTGGTGGGCAATGGAGATCACAGTCACTGGGCTCTGGGCTCCCATGGATTCAAGTTTCAGACAGAGCATGGGTTGAAATAGGAGGACGGCAAAGGGCTACAGGTGTCTCCTAGGTCTTACAGCAATGCGTTCTAGGACACCAGAACCTGTGCTGGAAGCACTTCTTACTTCCCAGGGAAAAGCAGAGCCGATGTGCTAGATATGGCTGTTTTCTTACAGCCTGGCCAAGCTAGAGAGGTGTTCATAGCTGGGGTTTGATTGCAATTTGTTGGGCCTGCTGTGGATACAGTCTACATACAGAAGGGTAGGTGCTTTTCCCAGTGACCCAGTGACCAGTATCTCTTGTGTTTGTAGAGCAGGAAGAGGCAGAAAGCAACTACAGAACCCAGGGAGACCAGGAATGACCAGGTGTCTTGGTGAGCTGCCCATGTCTGGCCTGAGCTGCAGCCAAGAGACACAAAGGCCATAGATAAATGCAGACTAACAGGAGGAAAAGAGTGATGGGCTGGAAAAGATGCTCTCTGTATCACTTGCACACAAATCTGCTACTGAGTTGCTTTATCTCTCCTGGAGGTACCTAAATCCTCCCCATCAGGCAGGGTAATTCCACACACCACCCATTTTCAAAGAATGGCATTGTGCCTTCTATGGTGGGGACCAGGTAGTATTCAACATTGCCCTGAGGATGAAGGCTCTAAAGGTGCCTATGAGATTTCTACCTCACTTCAGCTAATGCTAGCTGGGCCCTGGAGCGAGCACAAAACCCTCCTGACAGCTGAAAAGAAGCAGGTTTGCCCAGCAGATCTGTTTTTCAGCTGGGATGGATGCAAAAAGCTCAACGTGACTCTGAAGCACACATCCTCCTAGATCTGTCTTGGATTTAAAATTTCGTTTCGGTCAGACTGACATTAAAACAATGACTGGGCAATCAAAAGGAAATTCCTCACTACTATAATTACTGTACCTTGGGCTGCTCTCTGGGCCCTCATATGATATGTTTGTGGAGTTTGTGGACATTCTGAAATACCACTAAGCCTGTGTGCATCAGAGTTGTAGAAAAGCCACCACCTCTCATGTAGCTGCTTAGCAGCATATACCTAGACTGCATAGAGGTCACACTAGAGAGAAAAGGATTATTTATAAGGTGACTAAAACCTTCCTATTGAAGCTCAGAACTAATATTGAACAGCAAAATAATAGAAGAAAAAGCTGTCACATGCCTCTGGAACCAAGGCCTGAGGAATGCAATCTCTCAAGCAAGAGATGCAGGCAGATTGATGGGAAGATGACACACCCATTCACCTGCAAAACTGCCTAGCACTGAGAGCCATCCTAGGCTCCCTCTTCTCCCTATGCTCTTCTCCAGATACAACATGGTGCTCCAGAGCACTCTTCCATAAAGCATCCCAAACATTCTGCCCAGCCACAGCATCTATATCTATCCTGCTCCAAATAGATCTGTGCAAGAACAAGGAGTGAAACATACTCTACCTTGTCTCCTTGCAAACATTTCAGAGGAAGCCTGTACAGGCCTATTCAGAGATTCTGCCACTTGGTGGGTTTTGACACACAGTCCGTATGTGCCCTGGAAGGCACATGGGGCTGTGATGGACCTGCCTCCATGATTTGAGAAATCAATTATGAAGCCAGATCTGTTCTCCAGAGCTGGCAGCATAAAATTCCTGGTCCTTTTGCACAAATCCATCACATTAAGGATATGTGGCACTGCTAGCTCACACCAGAAAAAAAAAAAAGGGTGCCTGCACAGCTGCCTACTCTCTGCTGCACAGGACATATGTGAGCATCCCTAGGGCACATCTCCTTCTCCCCTGTCTGCTCTCATGAGATCCTACCCATCTAACACTTACCTCAGTGAACATGCTAGAGTGAGGTTTATTTCACAATTTTGCAAGGCCATCATCTGTCAGCAACTGCAAACTTTGCTGGCCTGTGAGATACAAAGGCCGAGGGTAGGCTAGGAGGTCAGTGTAATCACAGATATTACTTTAGAGGCTCCACACTCTTGCTTCTATCCACCAGGAAACTGGGCCTGTGGGAGCATCCTGCCTCCCTGTTCCTGTGAAGCCAGTACTTGGGTACTGACAGCATTTAAGACAGCAGCAGATTTTCACAAGTGAATCTGTGGGTAAAAAGATGTTGCCATCTTCCAAGGCTTTTTCAGACACTGACAGTCACCCCTTAGCTATGTGACTCCCTTGATCCTGCAAATATCTGTTCCCTCCTATGCACCCACCAAGCTTCCTTGCCCCAGACCACTATCTTCTGACCTGAAAATAAAATACCCTTGTTTATGGCATAATCGTGTGGTTTTAAAGCTGAGCCCAGAGGCTTCTGTCATAATTTCTAGCCCAGAAAGAGGCTGGGGAGAGGCTGCCAGTAGCTGACAGCATCTGTACAGCCACACACCCGGCTCGGAAACGCAGTGCCGGCCCGAGGCAGCAGCTCCGGTCTGTTGCAGGATGCTGACAGAAGGGGGCAAAATCCATCTGCAGTCAGAGCTTGTTCCCTGCTTTTACTGCGCTTGCTTCCTCCCTCACCCTCGCATTCCTTCAGCCCTGAGCCCTCTGACAGACTCCGGCCGGGCGGGCTGCCCCTACGGAGGGAACACTGTCACAGCCCTCAGAAGCCTGGCCTGGGGTGCTCCCCTGAGCTGCATCCCAGGGCACAACAGCTCAACAGCCCATGACAGGGATCAGCTCACCCCATCCCACTATCCTTGAGACTGGAGTGGCCCCAGGACAAGAGGGCCACTGGCTGGCAGGCACAAGGATGAGGGTTAGCAAGTGTGTGCTGTGGGCAATGCCAGACTAAGCCTGAACGATAAGTCTCTGTGTCAACAGTCATTGCTGAGATGGCTGCTGGTGCTGAGAGCAGCAGAAAAGCTGATGGAGCTGCAAGGAGGGTCCCCGGGAATGGGTGAGAGAAATGGGGCAACAAGGATGACAAACTTCCTTCCATGGAACGAGGTAAGATTCTCTCCCCTTGTACATTCTGTGGTCCAAGAGAGGGCAGATGCAAAACATGGCAGAGGTGGGATGGCAGGGTGCCGCTGCACCTATTGCGAGGCAGTGGGCCCACCTACAAGCTTTGGGGCAGGAAATCACAAAAGTGTTTGGGACACAGCAAGTTTCCAAATGACAGCTTTAAATCCTTTTTCACACTACTTTTGGAGTCAGTTTTCAACTTTAGAAAAACCCCAGTGAAGGGGATACCATCATGTCTCAGGGCACTATGAGTTTCGGCTGCCTGTGAGCTGGTAATCTAGGGATGCTTGTGGGATGACTTCTGCCAATTAAGAAAATCTGGAAAAACAGGAACAGGGAAGTAATAGGAAAGCAGATAATTCCTCTCAAATATTATTAGTCACACCACACACCCCTTTCTTTTTTTTTTTCCTGTGAGTAAGCAACTTTTCTCTCTTCTCAACCCCTCAGCTGGCTTGGTGACTTCTATTTCTGTATACATCAGTGAGTCCCTTCTCCTTACATCATCTGACATGCCCACAGCTAATTCCTGTGATTTTCCTGCAAGCCTTACTATAGCTGGCAACTGCCCTTGAAGCCTCTCAGATAGCAGACTTGCACAGTTCACTGGGAAAGAGCTTTTACTTCCCTCCTCCCTGTTTTCTAGGTTTTGCATTTGAGGAGGGTGGGTGAGGAAGAAAAAGAAAATAGGCATCCCCAAGCCCCAGCTTCATGTTTTTTTCTACCCTCTGTCATGGCAGGGAATGGGAGGAATTCTTATCATCTCCATCTTCTGAGTTACACCATGGTCCTGGTGTGACAGGGGATGTTCTAGGGCTGCTACCCCTGGTGGCAGTGGAATCTCTTTCCTTCAGCTGCCAAAAAGGTGCAGCCACCTCCTGGCAGCAGCCACATCACCACCTGGGAAAGAAGGTGAGGAACTGCCTGATATGTAACAGAGATGACAAGGTAGGCAGGATGAACCAATAACCACCTTGTACCAGGGTCATCACATGTGGTGTAGTGGAGCTCCCACAGGATCTCAAGTGAGCAAGGTCTAAATTTCAAGATTTCATCTTGCAGCGCTAACCTGATGTCAGCCCTAGAGAACATAAGTCCACGGGGAAACCTGACTGAGATCCTTCCTCTCTCAAGCAGTTCTGAGGCTCTGATCAGGGTGACAGAGGGCATATTTCTGCCTGTGTCTTGGGACAATTCTCTCTTGAAGCTCTCAGGCTGGGCAGGAGATATGTTAGTAGAGATGCTGCCAGATCAAAGTGCCAACAGAAAATTGGGAAGGTCCTAGATGTCTCCAGACATAATGCCTTCTGCTTCATAAGGGCCATGTTTGGGAGTCCTTGCATTAAGATGCCTTAACAAGCTTGTTAACAGCAGAGCTGGAAGGAGGAAGGATAGGGAAGAACATAGCAAGAACAATCTCTTTTGCTGGGAATAAAGGACTTTCACACCCAGATTCTGAGGAAATGCTCCTGACATACATCCTATATGCGGATGTGTGCAGAAGAGATGTGTGTTAAAGCTTAACAGAGAACCGACCTGAGGGGTTTCTTGTTTCTTGCACATGGAATGGGCTGGAGCAGGGAAATTTTACACACCTTGTTAATGCAGCCCATTTCTGATGATCTGAAGCTTTCCTCTCTTTAAAAAAGGTCCTCAAGCAGACAGCAGCCACCGTGTAAAACATCCATTCACAGCAATTACAGCAGCCAGAGATGGAGAAACATTTTACACCTTTAAACTGAAAAACCCTATGGGGAAAGCTGTGTTCTCCCCTGAGCAGACCAAAAGAGGGAAGAAGAGGTGCTGGCCATGGCTCACAGAAGATTGAAAAGCCTAGCATTATTTTTTTTGCCTCACAGATCACCCTATATACTAGTATTATGGGTGCAGGCAGCATGTGACACAGCACCACTGTCTATCTGAGACAAGGATACTTACATCATAAAAACTTGGCAAGCATCTTGTTGGCCAAAATGTTTAAGAATAATTTCCTGAAGAAATTCCTTGCAAATAGTTACCTACTCTGTTTATCACAAATCTGTGATTCCTGCTGTGCCCTGCTGAAGGAATTAAGTTGCTGGTCATTCTTTATTTAGTCTTATTCTCAATTATGCAGATTGAAGAAAAGATCTGTGGATTAAACTATTGCTTTGGGGGGTTTTCCCCCCTCATTCCCAAGCACAACCCCAATTTTTCATTTAGACTTTAGTTAGATATCCTGCTGAGAAACTTCAGGTCTCTCTCCTGGAGCTCCGTGGGAAACAGGACAGAGATGGCAAAAACTTTTTTGTCCATCTGTGAGTGAGCAAAACTGACCTGGAATCATAAGTCATACAGAAATCAGAGCAACAGAGGAGGAAGAGGCTATTTTTACCAAGTCACCCTTTTTTTTTTTTTTTTTTTTAGGAAAGAATCACATTTTAAGTTACTAGTCCCTTTTTTTNCAAGTCCCCCTTTTTTTTTTTTTTTTTTTTTTAGGCAAGAATCACATTTTAAGTTACTAGTCCCTATTTTTCTCTAAATTCTCTGAGAAGCTGGCAATGGATGGCAGGGCCTGACATCCAAAAAGAAGTAAGAGCAATTAAGATAAAAACTAATCCAGGGTCATCCAGGAATTTTGCAGCTGTCACTGTGCAGTGCAACAAAGCCTCCCCAAACCTCACATTAGGGCTGAGGGCAGGACTCTTGTTCTGTTAGCAGCTCCCCTGATGCCTGCATGGAAGGAGGTGCTCCACCAGCCACCAGCTGGAGAGAAGCTGTAACAGAGGCTTAGCATGCCACATCTGCATCCAGGGGAGAGGGAGGGAAAGATGAAGGATGGTAGGTGATGAAAGGCTAGTTAAGTTAGGATGGCTGTCTAAAACATTTCAAAGAAATTCAAGAAAGGAGAAATTAGGAAAGATGTTGAACTGTAAGCTTAATTAGCGTAGCAGTGTAGTTATAGTCATGATAGCCTAAGGATACAATTAGAAGTGTCTGGAGAGGGAGGCTGATCTTGTTGTGAAAGCATAAAGGTGGGGTACAGGATAACGTGAGTCGCAGCCTGGTGCTGAGTCCTGGATGACTCTGATGTGTTGCTGGGACTCCTTGTGACTTCAACTGGAAAATTCCAGTCTCTTGATACCTTGGTTTTGATGTTTCTAGACTGGCTTGAGGAATTCCCAAGCCCAAGCTGAGGCATTTTTATGGCATCCAACCACCAGGACCCCCTTTAGTACCTTGTGCTTGCAATTGGAGATCTTAGGGCAAAATCTGCTAGGAGAAAGCAAAGCTCATTGCCAAAAAGAGACGAGAGCAATAAAATAACAAAGGAAGATGCCCTAAATTAGCACGACACATCCAAACCAGCTGTTTTCTAGTCTCATATAATCACATCTCAGTTTTGTGCAAGAGATGCTGAAAGAGACAAAGCCTTTCACTTCGATATTACAGAACAACCTTCCTAAGCAAATAGACTTTGGTGACCCTCAGTCTGGTCCTCAGTAAAACAAGCAAAGGTGTCACAGCACACAGGCAGCATTCACACCACGGCTCTGAGGCCACAGCTGTTTGTCAATCCATCTCCGCCCAACGTTACTGCCCTCTTCACTCTGCATTTGCAGGAAAGAGTTGTGACAGCAGGAGCAAGAGGAGATAAATAGGAGACTGAGGCTGACACAAGCTATGTCTCTACAAACCTTAGCAGGCAGGTGCCAGCAGCTCAGCCCACCCCGTGCACAGCATTCACCCAGGGTGCAGGGCCAACCCCAGAGAAGCAGCACTGAGCCCCATCCAGCAAAGCTCATCAGTCTGCCTCAGCCCACCCTTGGCATGGATCTAGCAGAGTTGTTCATGCCTCCATCAGCAACTAGCCATGGGAGACCATGCCTTTTTCTCTCCAAAAGACAGCAGTGGAACTTTTCTAATATATGGAAGTGAGAACTTGAGGGATGCAAGGGGAGATGCTGGCAGAGCCCTGTTGCAGAGGGTGCTAGGAGAGATGTCTGAGTCAGTGACACATAACGAGAATGAAGTCCTGTGGCTTAAAGAGCCCAAGGCTTCTCAGGGAAATACTCAGGTGCATCACAGAGACATTCTGACAGAGGACCAACCTCAAACAGCAGAAACCGCCCTGTGACCCAGACAGCTAAAGGGATGGGGATCAGCACCATCCTGAGCTACATGGGCATGGGCAGAGATCCTTCAGAGGTTCTGGACCTGCATATAGCCCTGAGGGGTCTTGGCAGGAGGCAATGTTTACCATGCCACTTTAGTGATAGCTCTACAATGTCCATGGCATGAAATGACTGACATCCTGGCGCACAAAGGTAAAAAAGGACAGATTGATTTATTGATCAAGGAAAGACACAGTCTTCTTGACAGAGATGCACTGTCAAACGATGGCAGGACGCACTGCTAAAAGCCCTCCAGATTGATTACTTTACCTGCCACCTGATCCTTCCTTGCCCTGGGCTCTGGCAGGTGAAGAGCAGGGGAAGATTTACACGTGGCTGGGAGTCAGGACAAGAAAACACGCAAGAATGAAAGCTCTAGGGGTCTGGCCAGGACACAAAGGCACCCCTCTCCCCCACCTGCCACAGGGCTGGAAGGTCCCTCAGCCCACGGGCCAGCCAAGGTGGCAGGAAGACCAGCAAAACCTCGCTGTGCAGCCAACCGAAAGCGGCACTGTGGCAGGTAACACCTGCACATCCTGAAACGCTGCCATTTCTCTTCCCCATCTGTTCCCTCACTGAGGATTAAACCACTCCTGTCTGCACGATTATACAGCCTTGCCTGCCACGGGGATTGTGGAGAGAGCAGCCAGGCACTTGGCCCGGCTCTGCTGCCGAACTCCGCGATGCAGGCACCCAGCCCACTGCAGGAGGTAATGCCGCAGCCCACATCCCAGCACAGGACATCAAACTCGGGCACCCATGGAAAACAGTCACTTTACTACTGGTTGCAGCAGGGCAGTGCCAGTCCTTGAGGGAGCTCTGTCCTGGAGGCAGCTCTCCTCTTGCTACCAGTGCACCCTGGGGCACCCAGACCTGCTCTCCCTTACTGTGGGCTAACGACAATAAAGCTTACCAAGGGAGACGAGAACACTGGAATGACAATTCTCTTGAGCTTCTAGGCCCAAATTTAATGCTTCTACACCGGTTCCCTCTCAAGATATCCTCCCATTTAAACAGGATCCTCCCCTGTTTGACAAGA
Source organism: Oxyruncus cristatus (assembly GCA_013399855.1). Classification (NCBI taxonomy): domain Eukaryota; kingdom Metazoa; phylum Chordata; class Aves; order Passeriformes; family Cotingidae; genus Oxyruncus; species Oxyruncus cristatus. The sequence goes on along the minus strand of VXAY01002774.1, from coordinate 1,308,394 downwards.
AGTGTAACTAAGCCTCTCTGACAGCTTGCTCAGGAGACAGCCTGAGCCACTCAAGGTAATAGGCAGGGCCTTATCATGGCAGTAATTTAAGGCAGCTTGGTTATGACATGCCATGGATTCAGCGCTCAGCACCACATCACACCCCAAAGTTACTCCAGCGGCCAGGTCCCAACTTTGCTGCATGAACACAATGAGCCAAGCACGACACAAATTTGTAATGAGCTTGTTTAGAGAGCTGTATCATGAGACAGGCAGTAGAGGATAGACATAACAAAGAGTATCCTTTAAATGCTTCAGTGCTGCTCAATTTGCCAGGCACAGTATGTTGGGAAAATGCCACTCCAGAGCTGCTCTCATACCTGTTAAAGGGCTTGATATTCCCAATACGTGGCAGCTCTATCTTAATTCTGTGGACAATCTGACCAGCTTTGGCTGCACACCAAATCCAGATGGCTCGCCACCTCTCTTGTGAAGAGTGTAAATAACACAGCAGACCAACCACAGGAAAAACAGTGATCCCAAAAAGGCAGAGATGTGAGAGGCTAATTTGACTTTTGAACAAGCATCTAAATTAACATCCTCCTAATAGCCTCTTCCTTGGACTGCAGCAAATACCATGAATGATTGAAGAATGCCCAACCCAGATACACCGGGTGTGGGAAAGGCAGGAGTATGACAAGAGGTGACGTGGAGCAGCCGTGCACTAGAAAAGGCTAGATAACACTGATGGAATGACATCTGATGTCATCTATCTTTACTTCTGTAATGCCTTTGACATGGATCAGGCCAACATCCTTGTTGATAAATTGGAACAGTATGGATTTGATGGATAGTAGTAGATGGATAAGGAACTGGAATAAGGATGGATGGAATAAGTTGCACTCAAAGGCTTAGTGCTCCAAATGGAGATGAATAACAAGTGGTGTCCCTCAAGGGTTCATATCTGGACTGGTACTGTTTAACACTTTTATTAATGACATAGTGGGATCAAGTTCACCCTCAGAGAGTTTGCACATCACAGGAAGCTGAGGGGCGTTATCCAGAAGAACCTTGACAGGCTTGTGAAGTGGGCCTATGTGCCTATGAACCTTAGTAGGCCTGTGGGCCTATGAACCTTGGGTAGTTCAACAAGGCCAAGTGTAAAGTCCTGCACCTGCGTAGGGACAATCCCCAATATGAATACAAATTGGGGAATTAATTGATAGAGAGCAGACCTGTGGAAAAGGACTTAGGGATGCTGGTAGGTAAAGAATAAGATATGGGCCAGTAGCGTGCTTTCCAAGCCCAGAAAGTCAATTGTATCCTGAGCTGCATCAAAAGAAGTGCTACCACTAGGGCAAGGGAGATGATTTTCCCCCTCTACTCTGTTCTCACGAGACCCCAACAGTAGTATTGCATCCAGCTCTGGGGTTCTTAGCACAAAAAGACACGGATTTGTATGAGCAAGTCCAGAAAACTGCCATAAGAATGATGGAAGAGCTGCAGAACCTCTGCTATGAAGAAAGGCTGAGAGACTTTGGTTTGTTCAGCCTGGAAAAGATAAGGCTCTAAGGAAACCTTATTATCACCTTTCAGTATATAGAGGGTGCTTATAAGAAAGATGAGAAAGGACCTTTTATTAGGGTCTGTAGCGACAGGACAAGGAGCAACTTTTTTCAGTTTTAAGCTGAACAATGGTAGATTTAGATGTGATATAAGAAAGAAATTCTTTACAATGAGGGTGATGAGAAAGGTTGTCAAGAGAAGTTGTAGATGCCCCCTCCCTGGAAGCGCTCAAGGACAGGCTGGATGTCACTTTTAACAACTTCATCTAGTGGAAGATGTCACTCTTCACATCAGGAGGGTTGGAATGAGATGATCTTTGCAGGTCCCATTCTGTGGAGCTGTCTAATGCCTTATGCTGGAGTTCAGTTTGGCCCTGAGATGTGAGATCATCTCCCAGCCCTGGGATTGAGCAAAGCAGCAAAAAAGAGCAGTATCAATAAGAAGAATCATAATTCTGTTTCTTCTTTCACTTGCACTTCTATTTGAAGATCTTGAAATCTTTTTAAAGTAGTGCAAGATTGATCTCATTCATCACCTCATCTCATTCCCTCCACGTGTCACAACCTAATTTCACCCTGAACTCATACATATGTACAACTGAGCAACAACCAATTCTACCGAAAGAAGATGGCGATTTGAGTGTTTCTGGGTTTGGAGGGTACCTGGATATACGGAGAAGCTGTTTCATCCCATATTTAAAATACAGCAACTGAGCATTTTGTGAAAGAAAAAGGCATGATTTCCTGCTTAACTAAAGAACCTGGACCAACAGCTTCTTTCTCAAAAATTTTTGTAGTCAAACAAATTTTGGATCTTGCATCCCCTTCACTCTAGAGCCAGAGGAAGAGGTAACAAAAGGAAGCCAGTAAAAAATCTGCTTACACTCACAAGGGCAATAGAAGGCAAAAAAAAATAAGGTAAAATTTCCCTGCAACAAAGTGATGTTTCACCTGTGAAGGGCTTTCCATTGATAATCTTAGGGATGGGAGAAGAGTAACAGAGGGAGACATCTGTCATCATATTTAATGGTGCTTCTTGTTGTACTGTTTAAATAATTAAAGAAGATTCATCCAAGTAGAAAGAAAGATAGGATTAAGAAAGAAAAAAAGGGAAAATGGAAAAAAAGATCCTAGGCAGTTGTGTAACTATTTTTCCCCTGGGCCTGGGAAACATTTTCACTAAGTAATCCAAGACACTGCTTAAGATTCAAACTATTGCTTGCTAGGGAAAGGGAGGGAGGGCGGAGGGAGAATACTGCAACAACATTTGACTACATCTGCTACCCACTCATTATTGTAATAGAGAGAGGAAGGGATAAATCTGACTACATGTGTGAGGGCAGCAATTGGTTGTTAGGTTTCAAAGATGCTATTACAGCCTGGAGGAGCAGGGACATACACAGGTGACATTCACCAATTTCAGTGGGGCGGAGGGAAATCACACACTGGAATGAAGTTAATAAGCAATGCAGAGGGCAGGGTCCATGATTGCCAACCTGATTTCTATAATTGGTGTGATTACTACTATTGTAACTTAAACACAACAAGCAAATCACTTGTTTAATTGAATTTTCTTTCTGTGCGTGGTTGGGAAGGGGGAGGACACAGAGGAGGATGCAAATTTCTGCTACAGCTGTGTGTGCTTTCTCAGCCATGAAGCAAGCAGAGGGGTCATGGGGTTGGGGGCAGCCCCAGGGGCAGAAGGGGGAGGTTAGGGGAGGGCCTAAGGCAAAGCAGGGCAGCTTTTCTTGCATGACTTTCACCTTCGCTGCATTGAAAGTGAAAATTTTGCACAGGACTTAGTAAAGGCCTCGCAGCATACCAGGAGATAATAAAGCCTGTCGCTTAACTCCTGGGGGTCAGGCAAATGGCCATGATGCATCCAGTATCCCCACTCTCAAATACATCCCCTTCTACCATCAGCAAAAGCCAGAAAGGAATATCTTTTAGATCAGCCTGTGGGATCAGTTTATTCTCCCCAGCATTTTTTTTTTTTTTCTAAAAGATATTTGTGACAGCCAGGAGAGTCTCCAGCAGAAAAGAACACATTGGCATCTGAAATGCCAGAAACAAACATGACCTAAACACACATGTTATCTCTGGGTCGCAGCATTAAATCCCTACTATACCTTACTTGGAGAGTCACACAGGGATGGCAGAACAACAGGGCTGCTTGTGCCCCCCTATACATGGTCTGGAGGGGGCAGCTTTTTGTCCCATTACTTGTTTTCAGATGATAACTCCTCTGTTTTCAAATGCTATTTTGAACCTGACATCACAGACAGACTCATCAGCACCTTTATGCTTTGGCACACTGAGGAGGGATAGTTTTTAACAGGATCAAGCAGTATCTTGCCTTTGGAGATTTTGAGCAGATTTTTGTGCACAGTGTCCTGTTGAGGGACAGTGCAGATTTAGCATGGATCCAAAACTTCTGGTGTCACCCTATCTCCTTCGTGAAGCTGAAACCAGGAAAATCTCTGCTGAATTGATTTGAATTCAGCGCACCTGAAATATATTCCTAACTTCCTGGATGAGAAACCCTCAGGTCTGTTCCAGAAAAAAAACAAACAAACAAAAAACCACCAAACAAATACAACACAAACCAGCAGCAAATTTTGCTATGCCTGAGACCAAAATATCACAATACACTTCTTTCCTTAGTGTTTTCATTGCGTGTATTTTACAGCATGAAAATACAGAAGAGTTGTTTTTTGGACAGGAATCCTGAGAAATACACAGATGCAGAACCCAAAACTTCAAGCAGAGCTGTGAGTAACATACCATCCTTCTGACTGTATCCACATCTCTATAGCTTATTCCAGTCAAACTCAATGTACTTGTCTTGGGGGGACCTTATTCACGGCCTTCTTGAGTATCACATTAAGACAAGTAAGACTTGAGGTATAAATGAAAACTTGCAGAGGGTCTTTCCATGAGTGTTTGGGTGGAACTTCTGGAACTTTCACAACTCCAACCCTAGAAGTCATTGTTTATTTTTCTTTTTAAACTTACCTTTTTCTAGCACAGAAAGCCAGGGAATGGGGAGGAACTCTGGGAAAACACCATCCCTGATCCCTTCAATAATATATCTCCCCTACAGCTGCACAAAAATAAAATATTAATTTATCTGATTTGAAAGGAAAAGAAGCAAGGAGTGGGAAAAATTGACAGGGGCTATGCAATGTTTTCCATCATATATTTATGTTTATGTTCATACATAATGCTTCCCAGTATCATCTGTTACCTTGCAGTCCTGTATATGCTTGTCACTCTATGTTTCCTTCCTTGAGAAAGGAGACAACAAAAACTGAGCTGTGGCCATCACACAGGGAAAGGGCACTAGTGGTAAAAACGATTTTTCCCTGAGAGCCTTAGGCTGTATTTTCATAGACTTCATCAGAGTTCTTACCTATTCGACTGTCACATCAAGCCTCCTTCATGCCCTGAGCTTCTAAGAGGACTGAAAGTGAGGATATATGGGACTTCTTTGTTACCTAGAGAAGGCATGATGAGTTTTGGAAAATAAGCCACTTTCACACCATCCCAGCTCAAGGAAAAATGTTAATATGTCTTGATGGGATACTAAAGTCTTTATGATGGTATAAAAGCACTTGGAAGAGACATAAGTATGAAGCATGTCTTTCAGATCAGATTTGGGAAATGGGCCTCCAGTAATGCTAGCATTTCAGCTGGGAATGTGCAAATACAGGCCATTTATCATCTTCAGGTTTTTCACTCTGTCCAAATAGATATCTGTCTAAAATAACATGTTCTAAACCCCAGCACTCCCCACTCCACAGGAGAAAACCTCTGTCATTCCACAGACTCAGCTCGGTTTATCCCCAAGGTTATGGGGAAAAAATACCCATTTTTCTTTATTTATCTCAATTTTGAAATAGAAAAAGAGCCCTAAGTAAGTCCTGCTATTAACAAATAGGGCAACAAAAAGGTAACAAAACTAATGCAAAAACATTTTCTTCCCCCACAGATTCAGCTCTCCTGTATAAAAATTATCAGCCTGCCCATCTATTCCCATCGGAGAGAATCCCACTCCAGCTGCACTAGCACTCAACAAATGGCCTGTCAAACAGATGGGCTTTGCAGGGAGCTCGTTAGGCCTTTCTTTTTAAAGATGCCACTACTACACGGCTAAGTTTGGATTCTGTTTCACCTAGTTCTTCAGGAGGGCACATGAATGCAAATATATCCACAGTACAAAAAACGAGCATTGCTAAAACAGTAAGACTGAGAAATCAAGCACTTAGAAGTCAAGCCATTCCATATGTTAAAGTTTCTCCTGCACCATTGATTCTAGCTCATTGTACATCCTATTTATCACGTATTATATATGAAATTGTACATTTTACAGGTAAAATAAGAACAGAGAATCTATATATATTCTGGTGTGCGATGCGATCAAGTTAATGGGGCAGAGAAAAACCAAGCTCTTGGAATATTCTCAATTCTATCTTAGATTTATATTCTTAATATTACATTACATTGTTACCTTATGCTTCCACCTATATCTTTGTTGTATCTATTTCTTATCTTTTCCTCATTTTATGCAGAGTGTCTGCAAAGCCTTACCCAGGCACTGAATTTGTATGCAGTGTAAGAAATCCAACAGAAGGTCAATGCTCAACATTTTGACTGTAAACTTGCTGGTTCTGGAACCGTCTTTATTGTATATTATTGGAGAGCTCAGTAGCCTGGGTTCCTGACTGATATTTGGGAACTGTATGTTCCGTAGAAACAATTTTTATCAGTAATAATTGCAACATACTGCTAAACACATTCCTAACTCTTTGCAGGATCTGTATTTCAGAACACAAGCTTTCTGAGAACGAGACCAGTTCTTTGATATATTTTTGTACACTGCTAATAATGGCATCAGGGCTTCATTACAAGACACGTAGTAAGTTAGTGCTTCAGCTAGGGACAAGGTATAGACTGCATTTAGATTCTACTTTTCTTCCTTTTAATGACAAGAAGAAAAAAGAGTCAAAACAATTTGGCATATGCTGTTTCTATAACCTGTAGCCTTCAGCAGCAGAAGAGCCTTGAAACTGTACAGTGTTTACCACAATTTTCTATCCCAGTTAGTCCAACCTCTTGATTATCTATGTGCCAGGGGTGAAGCTCAAGAGTGAAGGTCAGGCCCTGTAGAGTGTCCAATATCTCCAAGAGTGGAGCAGGTAAGCACTTTGGCCTTGAGGACTTGTTATTACATTCCACTCTCATTGTCCACAGCTAATTGCCCTGAGCTTCCAGGATACATCAGCTCCATACAGAGCAATTTAGTTTCTGTGGGTAACAAGTCTTGGTAATTCTGGAATTCTCCACGTGACTGCGTGGCTAATAGCCTGGCAGTTAAAAGGTCAAGGTGTTCACCTGTACATTGCTCTGGTGTCTAAGTCAGCCATTTTTCCACATACTGGGATGGCTCTCTTAATACTTCTGAATAATGAAAACGCCAACATCTTTCTTAATCACAAGTAAGATGTTTGAATTGGGAAGCTGTGCTAGTCAGGATTCTGACATCCTGCTGGTATTGTGAGTAATTGCAGAAGTGAGCTGTCCTATGCCATCAGGAAACAGTGACGCATTGCAAGTCATGCCTATATCTCCCAGCAGCAAGGCTAAATGTCTCAACCTGCCTCACTTTTATTTTACATTCAAGAAACACTACAGAGAGAACGAAGAAAATCTCCTTGAAAGAAAGATAGTAAGTCTCCACCTGAACTGAGACAGGAAAGAGAAAATGCCCACTAGAGAGAGGGAATTTTCTGCCAGAAAAGATGCAGAATACAGAGAGCAGGTGGCAAGAAAGACAGATGCTAAAATCCCACATTAACCGGTGCCTTAAGAAACATAATGCTGATGGATGGGTAGACAGATGCTAAATATGTAATCTCCTTGCAGATGGACAGTAACATGCACCAGAAACGCTATCAAGAAGGAAATGCTGCATGTTTGAGCAGATATGTGTAAGCACAGGGAATCAGTGAATGGCTGTATCTCTGGCTTTTTCCATTTATGTCATGTTTAACCTGAAACAGAGACCTGGTTTGAGTTACCCAGTTCATTCTCTCTTTCAGTCATTCCATTACCACAAACATTCCTGTTCATGTCTGATAGTAAGTGCCAAAGAAGATGGGTCTGTAGACATTGACACATTTCCAGATTATCACAGTGATTCAGGTGAATAAAGAAGCAACCACCTCTGAACCTTCTTGGCCCAGTCATGAGGCAAAACAAAACCTATTTTCTTCTGCCTTTCATGACTTCCATTCACTCATTCTCTAACATCTCTACAGTGCTAAGCCACATAGAAAAGTTTTTTCCTGACTAATACAAGAACTAACGGAAATCTCCCAAGAGATTTCTCTACACTCCAGAAAAATGTCTTCTCTGCTGATTTCCAGATCCAAGAGATGTCTTGATAAATGCTGAAAAATCCTGATATTTGACAGTGTTTCAACAAACCTCTGAACTTTGAGGGCAGATGTCACAACCATGACATTCCTTCAGCCACAGAGAGCTCAGACGTACATGTGCAAACCATCAAGACTATCTAACACATCTTCTGAAAAGATGGCAGAGGCTACCAATCCAGCATGCAACACATCAGAGTTTTTCTTCTGACACACAGAGAAGCTAGATGCATGACAGAGGAAAAGCATGTGCACCAGTCAGCCTAGCCAAAAGAGAAACCAAACAGCAGCTGAAGGACCATTTGTAGTCCTGGGAGTTAAAATATGTGGCTCATTGCTATCCACAAGCAAAACTCATCAATATCATTATCAAGCACTGCTCTGTTCAGTCAGGTTGTGCTCATTCCAGTGGATTTTTCAGTCACTTCTTTTGTACACAATTAAGTGGCCAGCAGAGCCTAAACGTGGCTTCCTCTTGGCTTGAAACTTTGTCTGCAAATTCTGTGGAGATCGGAGCTCAGGATGAGGGCAGCTGTGATCTGTTCCTGTCTTGGAAACTACATGACAGATATCAGCCACTGCCTCTTCCAGCTGGTGAATGCCTGTGTTCCTAGGGCTGTCAGCAGAGCTTTTAAAAAGAGATGGATTCTAGACGGAACCCTGCAGTGGTGGCACCAGAGTCCTGCAGTGCATGCTACCATTGTCTGGTATGTACCAAGCCACCAAGTGTCACAGGGCTGGGAAAAAGCATTATGTTACCCCTCTTTCCCTATTGGGTGGTCTTCTCCAAGTGACCCCCTCAGAACAGGCAGTTAAACTATGCAGCTGATGGAGGCAGAGATCACTATTAATCACAGTACCACAATCCCAAACTAAGGGAAAAAGATGAAGAAGGATCTGGAAGTTTAGTTCAGATCTCTTCTCCTAGGACATGCTCTGATGTAGCCTAAGAAAGAAGAGGTGTGTGGGCATGATCTACTGTGGCCATCCCTCTGTCTTAAAAATGGAAGAAACCTCTTGTAGCCCTTCCAGACTCAGGACTCAGAGAGAAAGAGATTAAAAAAAAACCTCCTGAAGGCACAGGACAGTGACTGAGGAAAATAATAATTAAAGGGAAAAAAAGATCGTGGGGAAATGCAGGAGAAGGATAAGGATGAGAAAATGCAGAACTAGCTATATGACAAGGACACTGGCAGACACAATGCTAAAGACAACACTTGTTTTTTTCAGGTATTTTAAAGACTGCAGATTGTACTGTGAGGGCTTCAGAAGTCTTTCATACAATCTCAACCTTTTTTTTTTTTTCCCTGTCTCTTTCTCTATTCCTTTCTGAAGTTCTGAAGTGGTTTGTTTGTTTGTTTTCTATTTTTAGTGAATATTTCCCTTTTCTTTCCTTCTCCTCCTCCCTTACTGAACAGCTTCCCCCCTTTTTTTCCAAGCACACGCTGCCCATTGGCTCAGCCTCCCTGCTCATCAGAGGGATGCTTGTAGGAAGGCAGGGAAACATATTTGAGCTGAACTTTTCAGACAGAGGAAATTTGATAAATGTCATCAGAATGAAAGACGATAGAAATTTAAGAGGTTTCTCTTTGCCTCTTTTCAGTAACTATGCCTGAAGAGCCATACCACCCTGCCACAGATTTGACAAGCTGAACAGAGCTGAGAAACGAACTGTCACTATTTGGATGGGAAAAACTGCAAATAACAGTGTTAGTGACTCAGAAACTTATTGGTGCTGCCACAGAATTCTAAGAGGGACATGCTGGGTGCAGCTTTGAAGTGCCCCTTCGATGAGCTACCAACCAACCCTTATGCTATGTTTTAAAAAGCGACAGGAAACTGATAAACTTCATTTCACCCAGTGGGTCTTTGGGTTTGCTTGCATGGGAAAATTTTACCACTGACATGTAAGGTGCGATTTTCAGAAAATATCCCTGGAACCATTAACCCCCCCTTTTATAACCCATCCTCTCTCACAAACAGCCTCATTCACTTGAGCTCTGAGTGGCTTTCCGAATGGCCTGTGTAACCCCAGTCCACCATTGCACCAAGAGCTGCTAAAATCTGCATCTCCCATTACACCTGCACAATCTGCCCACACGGACTGACCCTTAGGCTGTAAGGTCACTCTCAAAGATGGGATTCAATACCAACCTAAGAAAAGAAATTTGCCAATGTTGTGGATGTGCTATAATCCCTCTGCTGTAGGTTGTATTTGTACACAGCCTATCCAGCCATTCCTGTTGGAAGCAGCGGCAGCTGTATGTTGGTTTAGGTGATGTGGTGGGAGGAAATTCTCACTCTGTTAAACACCTGTCATATTCCGTCGCAGAGGAGGCTGCACTTCGGTACCGGTACAAATATCACACATGTGTGCTGCAAGGAACTTTGGGATCAATGAAATGAAATGAGCTACTGAAATATATGCTAATACTCCAACTAGATACATAAACCAGAAGACTGGGTGGTTTGAAATGTGTTTATGAATATGCAACACTCAATTTAAAATAATTGTGCAGTTCAACAAATACAAAAAGGGAAAATTTGGGGACAGACTCTGTTTGGTAGTCTTGTTTAATTGGCTATAATTTCTACTTCACAGCAGTATGGATTTTAAAATGTGTCATAACCAGAGTTGGTAAAGTTACAGAATCTGTATTACAGGAAAATTTTCCCCAGTTGAAAGATGGTTGCTCTGACTATCAAAACCCCCTCTCTCTTTTCCATTTGCTTTCTGCACTCACGTTCAGCAACTGGGAGCTGCTCCTATTAAACGCTGGTAAAAAGCCATTTCCAGCTTGCCAACCCATGTAATGGCAAGGGTAGAGAACAAAGAAAAAGCTCAAACCCATCCACACATTCTCATCACAAGTTGTACCTTATATTGGACCAGACACTGCTTGTCACAGAAAAAAGAAAGGGCTCCCAAAATCTCTTGCTGCAACCCTGATTCCAAAGAAATCAGAAAAGCCAGTTGCATACACCTAACTCTGGGTAAAATGTTTGTACACACACCATTACAGTATGTAACTGTGGATGCACAGACTACCTTTAAGCTCCCAGTCAGCCAAAGAGATGCAGAGATGCTTGATTTTTCTAGAAGTGATACTTTGGGGAAAGCCTGGGGAGGGGAAAAACCTTTAAACAAGTTCCAAGTAGTCTAGTTCTTATCTGTTCTATATTCACAAATTGATTACTCTTCCATAGAGAGTGAAGGCCACTAGTTTCTTCCTAACAGCCTGTGGCTACAGTAGATAGCCTCAGCAAGTCAGGAAAACAAGGTAAGAGACTGTGATCTATCACAACTAAGGTAGACTCAATTGCAAACCTCCGATACTTGCCTCTCAACTGATTTATAAAACATGAAAAGGAGGGCAAAAAAGAGGGAAAGAAAGGAAAGGACAAACACAAGAAGAGCTATACAAGTAAGCAAACAATCATTCCTTGAATAAAGTCAAGGCAACTCTCTCCTCATCTCACAGGCATCTGTAATAGATAACACAAAACTGCAGAGGCAGTGAACCACTGTGAGTTATCCTTCCAGGTCTAACCACCCACCCGATGCCTTTTAAGAAAACAGAGATCACCTGGTTTACAAGAAATAAGTAAGATGCAAGTGGGGGAGAGAAGGTAACAGGCAAGGGGAGGAGAAAAAGTGGTGATGGGCAGATAACTTTCCATGCCTGGAGAGCTAAGAATTAGGCTTTCATCTGTGCTTAGCACCACCTGACTTCACATTATACAGGAAGTCCAGAAAGTTCTTCCACAGGATTGCTCCCCAACCTGCCATTTCCTGGCCCATATACACACACTTCATTATCCCTGACAAAGTCCAGTCCCTTGCACATGCTCTCCCTGAATTTCAGACACAATATTTTCAGGTGATTTATGCATCTTGTTCTAGCCCTTCCCACAAGCATGCCTGCAATCCCACAAACATTAAAAATAAAAGCTTCTTTGCTATCCCTGTCATCCATCTTGTGAATGAAAACACTGACTGACCCCTGCCATTCCACGCATCTTCCAGTTTGACAGGGAACTGTCGGTAGCTCCTCGCTGGGCACAACAGATGTTGCAACTACCGGTTGGTATTTCAACGGACCTTCTCTAATTTGCTTATGGGGATACCCTGACAGTGTCAAAAGCCTTAATAAAGTGGTAGTATATCAGATATCTGCTGTTTGTATCCTATCAGTGAGGTCAGTTATCTGGACAGAGGAGGAGATGAGGTTGGTTAGAATGGCACCAGTTCAGCTGACTCAGCCTTGGTGCACAAGGGTGTGATGTCACTTCCACCCTCTGAGCTGAGCTGGAAGCACAAAGATCTCAGGGTAGCAGTGCCTCAAGGCAGTGTTGTTCTAGATAACATGGATAGGTTTGCCTGAGGCATGGCATCTTGGTGAGGCAGGGGTGTCTTTGACATGCAGTGAGAGCCAGGAGACCTGTGAGATAGCTGCTGCAACAACTTTTGGGAAATAGAGTCAACTGCCATGTGTTTTAAGATTTCCAGAAAGATTCAAAGTGCTAAAAGTTCAGATTCTCACTGTACATGTTATTTGCTGGGAGAAACTTTGTGTTGACACTAACACCAAAGCCTCCAGTGATCTTGTCAGTCCTTTGCATCACATACCAATACTTAGAGAGGCATTTGCTTCAGACTGCTCTCTCCCAGCCTACCTATCCTTTCTGTTGGAGGATCCCACTTTTGTCTGGCTTACATACCAAAGTCTTTTTACTCAAGAAGGAGAGTGAATTTTGAGAGGAAATTACTATGTATTACCAAGCTGTTAAGAGCATCAGTGAATATATGCTATTAGTCTATTTTAACTAAATTTATTGTTGAACATACAATAACTGTCAGAATAAATCACTTGTAAAGGCCAACAAAACTCCCCTGTATCTTTGAGAACAATGTTGAAAAATACTGGCAGCCTCGTCCATTGCTGGCATTAATTTTAAGCCTCCCTCCCAAAAAATCCCAAAGAACCAGGAATCCTCCCTTGCAAATGCATCTTCTTCTGAAGATGATTTTGGGTGTCAAAATTGTGTGTCCCCTAGTTTATAAAGCCTGATCCAGTTAGGAAGTGCAGAAGGATTTTCAGGGATTTCAGTTGCTCTCCAGCCTCACTTTCTGCTTAACTAACCTTCTGTGCACCAACATCTCCAGCTCCTGCCGCCATCCCTGATACCACACAGACCCTTGGTCTGGACTATGCTCCAGGTAACCCTTTACTGGGCATCAGCCCCTGTAAAGGACAGGCGAGAATTTATTCTGCCTCCAACACATAGAGATGCTGCTGGAGTGGTGCCCATTCACTGGGGCCCCCTTTCCACCCTCTCACCCCCCACTGCCCTGCCAACACCCAGCACAGTTCCACAGCCTTGCCCAGGCAAACCTGTGGCAGGGCAACGGGGATATGGAACAAAGAAGTCACAGTACTCAGAGAAAGGAGTTACAAGATTTAGACTGAAGCCAGGCAAATCAGATGATTAAAGAGAAAACCTTTTTCCTAAGGGGGAAAAAGTCCCTAATTTTTCATTTGCTGTGCTTTTTGTTGTGTTTTGGTTTTGGTTCTTTTTCCTTGTTTTTAATCTTGTGTGTTTTCAATTTCAATCTCTCTTTCTCTTTCTCTCTCCTTTTTTTGAACATATATTTGCATCAGTGCCACAAGTAGCAGTAGAGATCTCTAGCACAGTAAACTGTTCAGTACAGCAACCTGATAGCTGAGACATTAGCAGATGGGAAATGCCACTGCTTTGAATATTCTAACCTTAGTTCCCAAAATCTGGGCCACAGTTTTAAAAAGGTAGCATGCATTCAAAACAGGAGTATTGCTTTATCAGTAAGAAACCATACTTCTTATCCAGGTGCAATTTGAGACAGCAGCATTTTTGTCCACAGCTTAATGGTGGAACATTTTGTGCTAGTCATTTGATTGCAGGCACAAAATTGATGACCAGCCAGGCACTGATCAAGGGGTATAAAAATCACATATGAAAGCTAGTTGGGTCCAAGCTTTTTTTTTTGCTTTTTTTTTTTCTTACACACGGAAGAAATAGGAACAAAAATTTATAGAGAAAAGCATGTCCCCAAGTGAGAACTTCTGTCTGCCCTATTTCTGAAAATGTATCAGTGAATAACTTAATTTCATTACTGGGTGAAGGCAATGGGGCTTTCTGGTGTGACAACCCCACACAGTCAGAACTGAACCTCTCATATGAGGCAACATAACAAATCCTGCACTGGGATTCCAAGACCAGCACCTGCAACGGGATGTTTGCACACCGTAGTACTACTGTTGGTCTCCAAAGGCAGTAGTAGCCAAAGGAGCCAAGCTGTGTGCATAGAAATATATGGGAAAATGCTCTGATTGCCTCCCATGCTTTTATGGCCAGACACCTAGCACCTTATATGGGAGGAGACTACAATCGATATAAAGTGTAAGTCATAGCACACTCTTATTTCCTTGATTTCCTAATACAAACCACTTATCTGACTGCTCTTCAGCCAATATTCAATTAAGGGCTTAATTAGTTGTTAGCTGTAACTAAGTCAGGACAAAAAAAACCTCCACCAAACTGGAAGGAAGAGAGAATGAGAGAACAGCTCCTTTACTAGTGTGCTTTCCAACAGAGAAGTGGGACTGAGGCCCTTAGATGGCCAGCTCACACCTCGTCCCTTCTGCTGACTCCTCCTATCTAACCACATCACCCAGAGCTGCCCAGTTCTCCTAGTTCCCCAAACAGCCTTGCTCTGCAAAAGCTTGCAAACCAGAGAGCAGATTATACATTACTATTTCCTTGGACTGTGGTCAGATCCACCCTGCAGTCCTATGGCACTAAGAGAGACCAACACCAGCAGGAGCTTGAGCCCAAGCACATGGCAGCTCCCCACCCGATGAGGATGCTCCTAACTCTCCTATTCCCGTATCACCAGCTCAAACTCTCTCTCTTTTCCCATCCTCTCCTCCCCAGTTTGATAGTGCAACTAAACCCTGACCTGTAGTCATGCCAGTTTATTATCTCCTTTTCAGTAAAAATCAGCCCATCTGTTTTCTTTAGCTGTGGTGCAAACTCTCTTTGTGTCAGGTGCTGCCGTAATACAGATGTAACAGATACAGTCTCTCTTTCTGCATTTTTCACGTTTGTATTTCTGAAATTGTCTGGTCACCCAGAACACCTACCATTTTATGAGACACAGTGAAAAAGTGCTTTACAGACACATGTTATTTTCTCTTCTGAGAACTTTGCTTTTGTTCTTTCTTGTTCTGTTGCTTTTTCTTTGATTAAATAAAGGCATCCAGAACAGAAGTGCAGGTCTGCTCTTTGTGCTTGAACACAGACAAACAACAATGTTGCCATGGATTTTTTTATACTCCAAATAAAAATAAACAAACACATCTTGGCAGTGTTTGGAATAGAAGCTAGTGAATAATTCACAATGAATAATTGATTTGTTGAATTTAGCTTCGTGATTTTTTTTTTTTTTTGTTCTGCTGGTGGAATGTGCACTACCAGATGGTGAGTTCAATAAATGTATTTGTTTTTCCAATTTATTTGATGGATTTCTCCCCCCAAATTTTTGCCTCCTCTAAGGTGAAGTCTGAAATTCCAGATGGTTTGACTAGTGGCCAGATAAGTAACAATGCAGTTTCAGCCTTCTCTTTAGAAAGGTGGTAAGAATGATAACAGGAGTGGAAAAATGCATACATAAGAGAGGAATAAAAGGAGGGGGAGCAGTTTGTATCAAAAAGAAGACAAATAAGAGAAGGTGTGAAAACAGTCTATAAAGTAGTGAATAATATAGAAAATGGAGGTGAAGAGCTAGTTTTCTCTTTCTTTATAATGCAAGAAAAAATGAGCAGTTAATGAAGCTGAAAGGTGGTGATTACAAATTTACTAGAGAATTTTTTTTAAACAAAACACTGAACTTCGGCAAGAGAACTCACTTGCAAATTACATTAAAGCCAAGAATTTAATCAAATGAAGCACAGAATTGCATATTTACATGGAGAACCAAAACATCCAAATATAAAGTACCAGTGCTGATGACATGGACTACATTACCTTATGCTTTAGGGAATAAACTAATCATTACTATTGATAAATATGTGATATTATCCACCAACTGCAGTGGTTCCCTTACCTTTCAGTTGAAAATCTGATGCTGCTTATTCTGATAGGTCAAATCAGGGCTCAGGGGACTTCAAGACTGATTCTCTGTGACAATTGCTAAGGTTGGACGAATGAACAAATTCTTCTACACTGAATATTCTCAGTGGAATTTCTACAATTCAGTTTCTAAAAATATTCCCACAATGCTGAACTCCATTTTTTTCTTCTTTCTTTTTGACCATAAAATTAAATTGGTCAAATATGTTCAGAGGGGGGATGTTAAAGTGGAATTAAGTGCAAATAAAGCATATTCACTGACAAATTTGATCTAATGTTCATAAAAATACAGTTTGCATTATTTACCAGTAAGTGCTCCATGCAGGGTGAAAGTAGTTAGTGTTTTACAAAGGATGCAATCTCACTAATTACATTGATACTAGTGGTAGAAAGGTGTTCTTTGGCTTCAGGAAGAGCTTCTTCAGGGGAATAAAAATTTAATTCTGCAAATGTTTATCTGGGAGAGTCCTGGTGTACAGCCCAAAACTGCAGTAAGACACTAGCACCTCATGAACTGAAAGTGAGAGATGTTTAGGAAAAGAAAATAAAGAAATGGAAAATTGAAGACCATATGATAACTGCACAAAATACAAGCCACAACAAAGCAGCATTAGCAGAGAAAGGTACATAATAGTTTAAAGATGTTTTTGTTCACTGAAAGGACTGATTCTGATCCATCTAAAGTTCATGGAAACTTCACTACTACTGTGAATGAACACAGCATCATTTCTGAATTATTCCCAAAAGAAAATTCTATCCCATCATATACCAAAAGTATCTCAAATATAATGCTGGAATTTGGCTGAAGACTTCAAAGAAACAACTGAAATAAATTGTATTATCCATCTACACGAGCTCACAAATCAGTGTCTTCAATGAGGCGGTATCAAGGCCTGCATAAACCTCTGCTGTTCTTCTGCTCTGCTTCTGCTGACTCAAGCTTTTCCACCTATTCTCCTATGAGAGCTCCATTCTCTCACATTTCCTATATTTTTTTACCTCAGCAGTTTCTGTGTAAACTCAGAGTGACCTAATGGGCATGCAGTGTACAAACAGAATGGAGGAGGGAGGTGGACGTATTATTATATAGCTTGTACCAATCCCACACAATACTATTTGCTCCAAACCCAGCTTCTCAATGGCCTCAAGCTTGCTGTCTTCTCCCCCGAGGTCTTGCAGCATTTCTCCGTCCTCATTCCCCGCTCCAGTTTTTAACAGCCATCACCGGAGACCTGACTGCGTGTGAGGGCACCAAAGATGGAACTGATTTAGTGGAGATTTATTTCTTGCTGTTTTATGTGCCTTGAGCTCACATTTTAACTGTCTCTCACAATGAAATCGTCACAATTCCAAACCTGGGCTGCGCCAGGGCTCCCCTTATCACTACTCTAGGAGCACTGCATCCAGGCAGCAGCATCTCCATACTAGAACTCAAGGGGTGCTTCCCATTGTACCTAGCCACCCTGCACTGCTTCCCCTCCAGAATTTGGAGGCCCCTGAAAGTGCAGTACACCTCCCTACCTGCCAAAATTTGTGTCAAAGAAAAGGGCCAGAGCAAGGAAAGACACGCACACAGGCCCGTCCTCAAATGCTTGCTGAGGACCCAGCCAGGGCTACACTGCAGCAACCAGCCCTCCTGAGCGCAAGACCTTCTTTTGAGCAGATGAGCTGCAGACAATTAAGGCATTAAGCTTTCTTCGTGGGAAGATCTGAACTCCTGGCTTTCAGACACAAGTTTTTTTGCCTCAGTCACCTGGAAGGGGTGATGCTACAGGGCAGATTTAGGAAGCATGGCCAGAGCCATGCATCTTGAGTCTGGAAATAAGAGACTGCTCCTTCTAGCTCCAGACAGGCCAAGAAGGTCAAGGCTTTGAGGCCTGTGTTTTCCCAGCTCCTTCAAGCTGACACTATTCTCACGAGCTGGCAGACTGCGTTGCTCAGTTCCCACAGCAGTTTTACACGTCAGCTCCTAAGAAAAAGCTGCTGGTGTGCTCTTCTGTCACCCCCCAGGTCCCCAAAGCACTTCGGCTGCCTTGGACAAAAATTAAATAAATAAGAGATGTACAGAAAAGAACCCCTTCAAAGACAGGCATGCAAACAACCAAGTTGCCAGGGGACTCCCTGTGCTGCTGTCCTCCCTCGCTTCCCCCTCCACCCACTTTTATTTCTCTCAGCCGGCAAGGATGCTGTGGTGGGACTGGAAGAAACCTGGCAAGGTCATGCTGTTTGATTTTGATGCCAGTTTCAATTACATCCTGGCTTTTATAACCAAATAAAAAAAAAAAAAAGGCAAAGATATAAAAATAGAGGGTGGAAGAGAGACAGGAGAGGCAGCAGAGTCCAGCTGCAGGCTGGGAAATGACATTTCAATTTGTCAATTGATCCTTTCCCCCATCCCCTCCTTTTTTTACCTTTTCTCGTTTTGCCCTGTAAATTAATTAGCCCGTTTATCATGTGGAAAGACTGCAAATGGGGCAGCCCAGATATGGGCTGAGCTGGAAGAAATCCTCTTTCTGCTTGGATAGAGGAACCAAAGATGGGGCCACAAAGCACCAACAGCCAGGTGGAAGAAATATCCTCATGTGTTCAATTTTTAGGTTTGAGGTTGTCCTGGAGAGATCACAGATATGCTTTCCAGAACACCTATGCACATGAAAAGTAAGTAGCTATCTGTCTTCATCGGCTTAGACTTTTTTCCAAGCTTAGGAAATAAGGACTATAAAGGCATTCAGCTAAATGAAAAGCTGAATTCAAAGGTGCTGGAATACCTTTATTTTTCTGCATTTTTTTCCCCTCTCCCCATGTTACATTATTAGATTTTGGGACTGGAAGCTAAAGAAAATAATTGAAAGGAAGACTCTCACATTATTCCAGAAGGGGCAGGAATGAGACACATCACAACATCCAGAATTATGACAATGACTGACAGCATATTTTTGAAGACACATTAAAGCTTCAGAAAGTAAAGTAGCTCCTCACTCTCACTGCTGGGGTTGAGACTTAGCATGGGATCAGATTACCCAAATGTGTCACCTTCTTCCTTTTCCCGGATATATCTGCTCCCAACCATCATGACAGTTGGGCTTCTGAATCAAGTGAGTATCAGACCCAAACCAAACCTCCATGTCAGACCTCTCAGCCTGTGCAGTACCAGCTGCAAGAAGTAAAATGTCCTGAAGAAAAAGTCTTCTCAAGATCTTTTCAGCTTCTAGAGAATTCTGCCATGACAGTCCTAGGTACAATACAAAAAGACAGGTACTGCTGTGAAGAGGAAGCTACACGGTCCAACTTGAGTCTTTGATTTTGGCCTGTGGCTCAGTTCCTCCAGAGCTGAGGACGACCACAAAATTGAGGACCTGGGGAATTTCCTACCATTTGCCTGCAGCACCGAAAATTTCATGATAACGGATTTCTTCTCAGGGCTTCCTCAAATTCTAATTGTCATGAGCAATGGGTACTTTCCTTGTCTAAAGTGTCTAGGAAAGTACTGCCCTACCATCGCCATTCTAAGCATCACAAGATGTCTGCAGCAGCGACCTACCCATAGGACAGTGAACACTAACTCTCTCCTCTGACACCCTAATGAAAAAGAACATCCTCAAATGATACACCTGTGGAGTTAGACAAAATAGATAATATGATTTAAAAGCAAAACAAGGGGCTAAGAATACAGCTGATGCAAGGGAATACTTGAAACTCTGCTGAAGTCCAGACAGTTTTCTCAGGCATACATTCAGCTCCATACATTTTCAGGTATTCAGTATTCAAGCATTCTTCTCCCAATCTTCTCTTCTTTTTATCCATTCATATCTATGCAAATCTCATTTCTTCAACCCAGCTCACCACAATAAGTATCTCTCTCACACACATAAAGCCTAAATTTTATCAAGCATTTTATTTAGTTCTGTCTCAGTGGAGAGTAGAAAAAATAGAGAGAGAGAAAAAAAGAGAGAAGATTATTGCTGCCTCTTTTTTTTTTTCTTTTTTTTTTCATAATTGGCAGGTACTATGATGTTTCCATTATTGGTACAAACAAACAAACAAAAAATCCTCGGCAGATCAACACAGCAGCAGCAGCTCCAGGTGTGGACTCCGGGTGACAATGCCAGCTACAGGCAGCGGTGCCTTGTATGCAGCTGACAAAATGCCTCCACTGCCCACAGACTCAGCAGAAATGAAGGCACAAACCATCATTATCCACTCAGATCCTACCAGGGGGCCAAGCCCTCACTGTGCTATGCCGGGTATGCATATCAAGTTAAAGAAAGACCCTAAAGAACTCATCCACAGTGTGCAAGGAAGGACAAAACTGGCAGGGAGAGGAGAAGGGAGGGAGGAAAAGCTGAGTAATTGCCAGCTGCCTCACTGTGCTTCAGTGTTTGCTCTGCTGGGAAACAGGAGAGGGGCAGGTTGGGACGAAGGACTGTGAAGGAGCTGTATTGTGGCCTTAGGAAGAAGTACAGACTACAAAAAAACCCTCAACTGCATTTGAAATAGTACCCACATACTTTCTAATTCTATATTCATAGTGTGGCTACATCTCTCCTGCTGGTCACAGTCAGGCAATGGAGAGCTGTGACTGCCCTCCTCTTCCCCACACAGTCTTAACACTGCAGTGATGAACAAGATGTTGTTACTTACTCTCCTCCATCCCACAGTCAAATGAGAACTGGGACTGCTTCCTGGGACCAGTAGCTTGGTGTCCATCCCTGCTGCTACTCAGTACTCCTATAGGGACAGTTTTTT
Organism: Oxyruncus cristatus; assembly: GCA_013399855.1. Classification (NCBI taxonomy): domain Eukaryota; kingdom Metazoa; phylum Chordata; class Aves; order Passeriformes; family Cotingidae; genus Oxyruncus; species Oxyruncus cristatus. The sequence goes on along the minus strand of VXAY01002774.1, from coordinate 1,287,495 downwards.
CCCCCAAAAAAGCACAATACAAAACACTCTGCTTCTTTCATTCTTCATTAAACACTGTCTGGTGTTGCCCAAGACAAGCAGTGTTCAAAACCTCTCTAGTGGAAATGATGCTGCCACAGTGAGCCCAAGTTAAAAATCCACATTGGGAAGCTCAGTGACTTGTGCGTGGCCAGCACACCAGGGCCCCCTCCCAAAACTGCAGTTATCCCCACCTAGAGTGGAAGAGGTACTTTATGCTCCAAGCCCTGACAAGAGTGTCACTACTGCGATGCACAGCCGGGTTTGTTACACAGATACTGATCCCCTGACAGCCGCCGAGAGGAGCTCAGGAACAGTTATTGCCGGCACACTGTAGCCATCTGAAAGCAAGGTGGGAGCCATTCCTTCCTCATGCTTCATCCCAGCATCTCCCCGCAGACCTTGCCAGCCCATGCAGTCCTTCCATGACTCATTTCCCCAGGATTGCAATGCAGATCATGGTGTTCCCAGCCTCTTTGATTTGCTGTTCAGAGGACTGACAAGTAAATACAGATCACTGAGCCTCCAGTAGACAGCCTGAATCTGTCACAGCAGTTTCTCAAAACCCCTGCTCAGCCTGCCTACGGCCCCAAGGACCACTTCACTGCAGAATTTCACAGATTTGACTCAGTTTATCCTCACAACATTACTAATACATTAGTTGCACCCTCTCCAGCTCACAAATCGGGAAACCAACTGCAAAAAAAGCCAAGAACCTTCTACAGGGTCACAGAAGAAGCTCATGGCACTGCAGAGAGAAGCATCTTGGCCTCCTGCATTACAGATGCAGGGCAGTCTCTCTCCTCTTCCTTGCAACTGAAATTTTGTATCTGTCCCTGGAGTCATCCAGTGCTTTGAGAAAATACGATGTGCTTCAAAGCTATCACAAGCAAGACAGCACTAGTAAGCAATTCCCAATAAAATGGAAAGTCAACACTGCTTTATCTCTGACTTGATCAAAAAACAATACATAGTTAAATATTTTTTTTCCTTTAAAAACTCTTCCCACAGATGTGAAATCCTGCTGACAGACATTTTCAGACCAAAACAGGTTGATTACCGTAACAAAATGTCTCCCTCCACCACCCCAACCCCTCACCCCCCCGGTCATTTTACTGAGAACTTTCATGTTTAATGCCAAAACACATAGTTTGCTAAAGGTTATAGAAAAGTGACAACCCCCCCAACTGAATAAATACTCAAAGCAAGAGAATGAACATTTAGATATACATTTGCTCTGAATGTACCTCACATTGTCTGGACATGATTATATACCTGAGTCCTGCTACATCTTTCAAAGACAAGGGCAGAAAAGCCATGAGGGATGTTTTTTCCTCTTTTTGCACCACAGCATTAATGGATTAAAGGACATTTCTGGCCCAAGAGATCTGATCTCACAAAACACTTTCCACGCTCCTTGCTGTCTCCAGGGACTCACAGCAGGAGTGCTGAGCATTCAGAAGAGATCAACAGAAGGTGACTGTCTGAGGACCAGTACTGACTGAGGACCAGTCTTTTAGTCCTCCTGTTTTCCAGCTTCTTCCTTCTCCTTCTCAGTTTCCCAGGGAGAGGTAAGGAAGCTGAATGAACCGTGCTTCCCTCTAGAGCTAAATCCTGACATTGCTCCCCCAAAAGATATTCCCCTCCTTGGGATGGGGGAAGAAAGGAGATTATCAAGAGTTCTGCAGAGATTCACATACTACATTCTCTCACACTTACTTGTTGATCCTCCTGATGTCACTCAACCTGCAGACAAGGAATTCTGAGGATCTACACTATCCAACCTAATGGCAAAGCCATTTTCAAACTCGATACTCGTTTCATCATGTGAGTACTACCAACGACAAATGGAGAATAGCTTAAGGGAAAGTGGTTGTACAGATGTCCAAGCTACATCTCTGAATGTAACTGAAGTGGTGCAGACCAAAGACCATTGTCATACAGTTCACAGAATCCCTAAAAACTCTCTGTTGCTTATATGAACTTAAAAATCTTTTTGGCTTTCTCTCAGACTGATAATAACAGACCTACTGAACTACACTGAGAAACATCAACAAGACTCCTCAGCCTTTCCATTTTTGCAATAAAACAGGCTTCTTCCTTTTCTTCTTTCTTCTTAATTAAATTTTTGTCTTCTCTTATTACCCTGGCCTGCTGCTTTGTGTCTAAAGCTGTTCTGTTCTGGACTGCAGAAATAATAAAAGAATATGTACTCCATGCCCATGCAAGCACTCTGAACTGTCAGAGCTGTGCTAATAAAAGGCAAAAAACAAAAAAGTGTACTGAGATCAACCTCCGTCTACTTCAGACTTCAAGCCAGTCCAGATCATTATAAATGGGGTGGAGAGGGGAAAATAGCTCAGAGGATATTAGTGGCTTATCTGTCTACCAGAGACCTCAAAGTACTTTCTAATACTAATGAATGAGCCTTTCTAGCTCCTTCTGATATGAATCAGCACTGTTATGGCTCCAGAAGGGAAGAGGAAACTGAGGCATGGGAAAGGGATGCAATCTACGGACAGCCTGACCCTGGTACAGTGCAGAGCTTGAGGAAACAACCTGCCCTGACCACATGCCATCCCACTCCCCTAAAATGGCATTTTGAGACCATAAAAAGCTACTCCCAACTAAAACAGACCAACACAGCATACAGGCTGTGAAGCAGTGTACTTAGCCAGTTAACCACTGTGCATGATCAGAGCCTCCAGGTAACAGGTACATGGGGTAGAGCATTGAAGGGAGGGAAAACAGTTCCACACAGAAGACTTCAGAGGTCCAGCTCGTATGTGGGTGCATGGCTAAATTTGGTCTCGTTCCATTTCTCACTGGGCAGGAACCACAGACAACTTACTACTTCACCTCTGGACATAGTGAAAGCATTCCCTTCCCCAGCCTGATTTTGCCCGGACAGCAAGGGCTATTAGGGCTAAGGGAAAGTGAAGGATCTTGGTAGGGCAAATGTAAATGAAAGGGTGGCAAAGTTTGTTTCACAGCTCTTGGAGTACACTCTGCTCTAAGAATAAAGTTACCCATGAGTATGATTCTAAGGGGGGGGGGGTAAAAAGGCCACAAAATGTACATATCAAATGCACTAGAGCAGTGGTCCTGGCTTCAGCACACAAAATACTTGTTCTGCCACTGGCAAAAGTATTAATCCTATCCTTCTTTCAAAAAAAAAAAAAAAAAAAAAAAAAATTAAAATCCCCTAAATTATTCAATATTTTATACACCCTCCTTGAAAAAGATGCCGCAGTATGATGGGTTTGGAGACTTTATCTTGCTGCAGCAACTGAAGAAGAGCAATTTTAACACTGACATAATAGTCAGGCATGTGTTTGTTTGATGGTTATCCACAGCTAGTATTAGGGTGCTGGTGAATGTGTTCTTGGCAGTTTTGCATATGCACAGGTTTCATTTGTTAATGGGCTGTACTCCATGGACGCATATGTTTCAGGCTATGTCTGTGTGCAATTTGTTAATGCTGCGCAAGCAGAGGTGCCAGAGCTGTGCACATGCTTTTGGCATGTGCTCTGTGCTCAGGCACTCTGTGTGCATGCATGTGCATGTGCATGCACGTGTTCTGGGCTGTGAGGCTTTGTTTCTCGCTATGTATTTGAGTGTGCTGTGAGTGTGCTGATTTTGCAGGGTTTGCTAAAGCATGCTGTCATTCTTTTCTCAGCTGATCCTGGTGATAACCATTAAAACACACTTTCTACTCCTGCCCCACATTAAAGTATTCATCCCTTTCTTCTGCTCCAAGCACTGTCAGAGATGCCATTTTATGCAGAAGAGTGTCCTCTACCAGACAAAGGCTGCCCCTACCCTGCACACAGCAAGTCCAACTGCCCTGCAAACAGCACCAGCCCAAAGTAAACCTCAGGGACCTCTCCACCATGAGGAAGCAGATTTCCCAGTTCCAGAAGCAAGCATTGTCCCGGCACCTCCATGGCCAGAGGCGCCTGCTCTTCATGCCCTTGAGCACATGGATATAGTTTTCCAGTGCTGCCTGGGGCAGACAGCATTGACCAAGGGACCATAAGGTGGATAATCAACAGAAGAGTCCACCCTGGGTCATGCCGAACAAAGATGCTGCTAGCAGTAAATTGCCATAAGTTGTTTCCAGATGACTCTGCCTCCTGGAAAGACTTATACCTTGGCATCTCCCATATTCCCACAGTGGACCATCTTCCTACTACACCTTAAGGGGACCCACGGACTCCCTTGTTCATAACTAGAAAGATGAAGCTCCTGCCAAGGGAAACAGGCAGGAAACCTGCCTCAGATTATCAGCTCTGGTAGAACAGAACATGCAACCTAAGCTTTGATATGGCTGTATGAGATATAGCCTTGAGGCAGGCAAAATATTCAAACTGCAACATAAAACGCTATCGGAGTGGTTTCTAACGCACAACTCTTGCCTTTTGTATTCTTTCTTTTGTACTCTCTCCACTACTCCAAATCAGGTTATGGCTCTTATGTATCACAGTAGTTGTTAAATTGAACTGGGATCAGGGGAAATACCTCCCACTCCCATTCATCCAGTTAATCCTATCAAGTCCATCTTCTACATCACAACACAGAGCAAAAGGTCAGCATTCAGTGTAGAAAAAAGCAAAAGGGGTGCTGTCCTATGCAGGAGAACGAAGTCTCTTGTAACTCTGTTGGATTGATGCAGCAAGGTTGAGGGGGAAGGGAGACTGCAGAGTGGCTTCTGTGAGAAGAGAGGAGGAGCTGCTCCCATGCTGGACAGAGCGTGGTTTAGCTGGCTCCAACATGGACCTGCCACTGTCCAAAGCCAAGTCCACCACTGATGTTGGTGCCTCTGCAATAACATAATTCAGAGCAAAAAACCACCATGCAGCAGATATGAGAGAGGAGAAAATGTGAGAAAAAGAGCCCTGTGCACAAAAATCATGGAAGAGGGAGGGGAGAAGGTGGTCTAAGCAGTGGAGCAGATTTCCCTGCAGCCTCTAGAGGACCCCCTCAATCCAGCAGGTGGATCTGCCTTGAAGGAAGCAGCAGCCCTTGAAAAAAACCTGCTGGAGCAGGCTCCTGGTAGGAGCTGTAGCCATGGAGTGGAGCCTACACAGGAGCAAGATTTCTGGCAGAAGCTGCAGCCCATGGAGAATGCATGCTGGAGCTGTCCATTCCTGAAGGACTGTGCCCCACGGGAAGGACCCACACTGAAGCAGTTCCTGAAGGACTGTCTCCCATGGGAGGGACCCCACACTGCAGCAGCAGCAGAACACATGAGTGGGAAGGAGCAGCAGAGACAAAGTTTTATGGACTGACTGCAACTCACATTCCCTGTTCTCCTGGGCTGCTAGTGGGGGAGGGAGAAGAGCTGGGAGTGAAGTTGAGCCTGGGAAGAAGGAAGGGCTGGGGGAAGATTCTTTTAGTTTTGTTCTAATTTCTCACTATCCTACTCTGTTATTAACTGGCAATAAATTAAATTATTTTTCCCAAGTCTAGTCTGTTTTGCCTGTGACAGTAATTGGTAAGTCATCTTCTCCTGTCCTTCTGAGAATGAGTGATAGAGCACCTTGGTGGCCATGCAGCAGCCAGCCAAGGTCAACCCATCCCCACCCCCACATAAATAATGCCACCAAGGGAAAACTTAGAGAGAAGCATCTTCAAGCAACTGCTGCAGGTGAGACACACAGCAGCTTTACAGCTGTGTGTAGTTGTTCTGGCCAGTCCTGAGGGCCTGGTTACAGACAGGACAAAGAAACACAGTTTCCAGGATGATGAATATAACTGCTCCTAAGGACTTCAGTCAAAGGAGGAGGTAGACTGTAATTCTGAAAAATCCAGCCCTCACTCTGAGGCAAATTAAAAGTAACAGTTCATGCTTTAATCAAATAATAATAGCTCAGTTAATGATTTGTGCTTTAACCAAAGTCTGGGACCTGAGAAGATGCTTCCTTTTGCCCAGGACACAGAGTGAGGCTGGGGCTGGGGCTCCCTTTCAAGAGGCATTCCCAGCCCTAAAGTAGTATCAGAAAAAAGAGTGATCTGATTTTCTGGCAGCACAAACTGCCATGAGTTCATGAGCCACTTCCTTCCCTAGGACGTGACGCCCTGGATGGCTCTGCTCACACTGCCTGCCAGTGTCTGCTGTCATCCCCACTCCTCCATAAGCTCCCCTCCTCCCTCTACAACTCATTCCTTTGCTCAACGAGTCTGGCATTTAAGAAACACTTATTCCAATCCATTTCTACCCTTGTACAGCAATTGGGTGTCATTTAGTTTGATTTAACCAATTTAGTCCTATGAATTAATTGGTTAATAAGCCATCTGTATGCATCAGGTGACAGAGTCGCGCTCTCACACACAGACATAGACAAGCTACCCACTTGTCCTTGTTTAATAACAGGCTGTAGGGAGTAGGAGCAGGAGAAGAGTGCGGGCTAATATCACTCCCAAAGGGGAAGTGCCAACAGAGGGTCTTGGTGATCATTGCCCCGACCTTGACCTCTGAGAGGAGGAACTGTCTGTCTAGCGTAATTCAAAAATAACCTACACTGTACTTACAGAGGAGTTCCAGCTACAGAACAGCTGCAAGAATCATGGACATGTTTCACCTCATTGGTTGTTGTTTTTTAAAAGAGATAGGAAAAGAGGTTTAATCCATGCTTACCAGACAGTAGAAAACTCTCAGCTGCATTCCCAAACAGCTGAACTTTGTATATGAGTAGGAGGGGTAAAGAGGTGGGAAGTGGGGGAATAGGAGAAGAGTGAGGTCTTAAGCATTTGATTTATATGTGATTTTTGATTACGAGAAAAATGTCTCATCTATTTTTATTTCTTTTTAAATGCAAAAAAAAAAAAAAAAGCACCCCTTGCAGGCCCAACCATTTCAATGTTATATACAACCCTCCAAGCTATTCAATAAACAACAATACAGCAAGCCAAAATCAAATCCAGCAACATATCCCAAACCACACAACAGAAGAACATCAACTGTTCAGACAGAAAAACAACACTCCCTCCCCTGGCTGCCCATCCATCTCAGCCAGCCCTGGGTGTCCCAGCAAGCAGACAAGTTTCTCTGTAAACCCTGAAGGCTGACACAGGGTTTTCAGACAGAGGGGGAACTGAATTAAAGGGCTATGAGATCCTTGGGGAAAATCCCTGCCAGCAGTTCCCTCTCTTTTGTGCCCCGAGAGCTACCCTCAATCTCAGCCACTGCAACGGCAACAACTTCATGGGGGGGAAGGGATCCCTTGCTTGTGTGGGAAGCTCCCAAATAATTTGATACAGTAAATGCCAGAACCTATAAAATCCAAGCCAAATGGCAGCACTTCGGTGTGACATGTTGGGCAACATGCTCTCATTAAAGAATTATACCACAAGCTTCTGCACTGGGTGATTTCTACTGGAAGGTGCAGCCTGCCGTAGGCTGCTTGGTCCACTATCACAGAACAAACAACGGGCACCAGGGAGAGGCCTTGACTGAGGCCGCTGCAGGGAGAGAAGATGGGGCTTAGCCTATGTTGGGTGGTGCAGAGCAGCAGTGCATCCACAAGGATTTCTCCAGAGTTCTCCCACCTCCTGGCATTTTTCAGTATCTGGGAGAGAAATAAGTGAGCTGCAGACTCTGCAAGGGAGACACAAAGTGAGCAGCAGGGACCTAGCTCCAAGGAGAAACTATTTTCCCTCTCTCTCCCTAAGGAAAATGAAATTACAGTGGAGTTGGTTTTAAATGTATCCCATTAGCACGACAGGCACCACAGGAAGAATAACATCCTCTGTGTGCTTAAGTGAAACACTGACAGGCCAAGCGAAGCAGGATGTAACAATTCCTTCCAGAGAGGAAAGGGGGAAACCTGTTTACCCAGTACACTCAGCAAGAGAATGCAGGAGGGGGCAGGAAAACCTGCCAGAGTTCCCAGTGCAAGCATGCCCTGCCAGCCTGCACACAGCGGGAAGGACAGAGCCTTTTCACTGTGTGTGAGGAGCCCCAGAGTGCCTCATTGGGTGTTAATCCCTGAAAATACATGCATTTGCTCTCACCAGCATGTGAGTGCCTGTTCCCAGACATTGTAAAACTATCAAAACATGGAGGTAAGCTGCCCTGCTTGGACAACTGGATGCCCTAGCTAAGCCAACTCTGCTCCATCTACAGCAGGAATGCCTGTGATATCAATGAATGAACATACCAATCCATCCATAACAAACAATTTCACTTGATCAGTGACCACAAAAACCAGAATGTCCCTGTCTGAATTGAGCAAGTGGTGACACGGCTTGTTTAATGGCTGTGCAAAGCATGTGAACCCGACTTCTACGCTTTCCTGCTTAGGCAGCTCACATGCGAAAGGCAGTTACATCACACTGCACAAGACATCTTATTTTTGTCAATTGCTAGGGACTCCAAGTGCAAAATGTGTAAAACTATGTAGGAGATTTAAGGGTCAGAAAGATTTTAATTTTTTTCTTTCCTAGAAATGCCTCACGAGGCTGAGTTCCTTAACATCCACTCATTTATAAGACAGAGACACCTAGGATGCTTGGGGGGACTTGGAAATCTCACCAACTACCTCATGGCAGCTCCCAGTACTGAAACACCTTTGAATTTGTGTGGCATCCTGTTACCCAAATAACATTAGTCACGGAGCCCTAGCATCTGCCCCTGCAAATCTTGCCCATCCAGATGGAGCTGTGCAAATGCTGGTAGCAGCAGAGCAAAGGGCAATGGGGAAGACAAAGAGACCACCACTGCTGCAGACATGGGTGAAACAGGACAGGGCTGTTAATCCCTAGAATACTGCCTAGGGAGAGTGGCACATGTTACAGACTGCTCTGTGTGCAAGCACCACAAAGCTGGACTAGCTAACAAACACCTCAAGTGTCTGAGTAGCCTAGAGAGCGTGGCTCTTTTTGGGAAGAAGAAAACTGGAGTAGCTGTCTGCTGGAGGGACCAAAGAGGCCAGTTGTCCAGCAAGACAGCTGCTGAGAGACCAGCCAAACTGAACTCCCTTGGTCCTGCCTCTTGCTGTCTACATCCTCCAAATCCTTTCCAGCCTGAGAACATCCTCGCTTAGTTTCTTTCTCTCTTGCCCTCTTTTTTTAATCCTCCTGACAAAACCTTAAATGATCTAAAAGCATCCCCAACAAGGATGAGCAAACGCAAATGTCTTAGTAAATGTGTATTTGAGCTCCACACGCTCCCAGGGATGGCGTAGTAATAAAAACCAATTAGATAACACTCAGCAGCTACAGCGAGAGGGAGTGGTACAATCTTACCACGACTAATACGGGTTTTAATAATAGATTGCTCTCTCTAGTGCTGGAGAGGGGAAGCCAAAGTGGTGTCAGTTACATTGCATCTTTCTGCCCAGTGAATTTCTGCGTGTGGAGGATTAATATTCTGCGAAAGTGGGGATTAACTTGCCCTCCATACTTACTACTTGTACCAGGGAGATCCCGGCAGGATCAGCAGTGGGCTCCCTACGATGGCACATGGTGGAGGAATCCCACGGAGAAGCATGCTGAACTCACTCCTGCACCTCCTCACAAAAGGATTCCCAGTCCTATGGGTACCAATTTTTGAACAGCTCAGTAATGAAGAAACTGGAAAAGAACATGTTTTTGCTCTCTTGGTATCTCTCACATCCCAGGAGAAGTCCAAAAGCCAAGTTGCAACTGACCACTGAAGCAAGGCTGAAGAAAGCCCCATACAGCAGAAGAAGCCACGTGTGCCCAAAGTAGTCAGCATCATGGGTGGGATGCCACAAAACCCCCTGATTGCATCCCTTCCCACTGCCTTCTGTTTGCAAACCTTCACTTCATGCCTCCATGCTCAAAACACAAACAAAAGCCATGAAGGGCATTTTCTTGTTGTCATAGAAACAGTTATTATAATCTCAAACATACTTAATGCATCACTCCTTCGCCTCCAGCACCTTGCAACAGCTTGCTATTCAATAGGAAAGTTGCAAAGAGGGCAGGTGAAAGAGCCCTGACAGCTTCACATCCTGCACTCAAGACCCAGCACCTCTGTAGCTGTCCATAATCTCCTACCCATCAGCACAAAGACTTTCCTTCTTTTCTTCTCTCCTTCTTTTCTTCTCTCCTTCTTGTCTTGTTTTCTGTTCTTTGGAGTGTCACATAATTTACATTTATGAAAGGAATTTTCCTGGGGGTGCAGAGATAGTTCAAATTGTCTGTGATCAGATCAACCTTGTGCATAATGCATTTGTATGAAAATAAACTCCCTGGGGCCCACACTCATGGCTGAAAGTCTCTGTAATGAAGTATTTTACTCTAATTTAGTTAAAGATGATGGAGATAGGAATGAGTGCATGCCTGCATGCATATAGAGGAGGGGAAGACAGACAGGATAATATACACACACAAAAGCCAATAATTATAAGATTACATGCTGGCTGGGAACACTACTGAAGTACCTCATTACTACAAGAAGTTAACTTCTCAACTGTTTTCTCTGAAAATCAGTCCTACCCTATCTGGCTTCTTGCACATAAGATCTGGACAATCTTCATGCTAGTCCTCAGGAGTAGTCAGAAAACTAGTCTTCCATCCTGCATTACTTGTTAAGAAAGCATTCCTATTCCACACCCAGACTGAGCCAAGACCACATTTGGATAAAGGCCTTCCCTGTTCTCCATTCTTCTCCAAATACAAAAGCAAGACATCACCCTTAATTAGAGTTGTTCCTCTGGAACATTAGCCTCCTGTTTTCCAGCCTCTGCTCTCTTTGATTCAGAGGGATGACTTCAATATAGGGCTCCTTCTCTGTGCCACCAGTCCCAGCTGAGTACCTTGGCCCACAGGTTCCAGGCTACTCCTGTGTGACCTCTCTGGCTTGGCTAGGCACTTAGACCTGGAAATGTGACTCTCTTCCTGGCCAAACCTTCCTGAAATCGGGACAATTCCACACAAGGTTTCTGCTTCAATTAACCAGTATTTTCTGAGAATAACAATTTTGCCTGCACACAAAAATATCAGATAACAGAAGATCTGACTCTTAAGAAAGGTTAAATGATTTCAATGAACTTTTGGTCAACTCAAGCACAACTGCAGATAGTTAAGTTCTAGTACACTCTGTCACTGATTTGCAATAGTGCCTCACATAAACCTCTGTTCTCAGTTTTGTTTCCCTACTTGTTCCATGGAGGACAAACTTGCCTCCCTGCTCCACAGAAAACCATGAGAAAACCATATGTCAGTCTGCCAAGCTTCCACTCATAGACCAAGGATACTGAGGGACATCCTCAGATGTGTCAGTATGGTGAGTACAGAAAAGGATTGCTAATTGCTACTGCTTTCAATTCCAGAGAATTGTGTCCTCCAAGCTTCTTTACTCCATCCTTGCAGACCCAGTACTTCCCCAGCCTCGAGGGATGTGAGAAAAATGCAAATAAAATCTATTAAAGGACAGGAGAGGTAAAGAAGTGGAGAGATAGAAAACTAGGAGTCCCTCATAAGGTGTGAAGGAAATGGCACAATTCAAGGTGCACAAGGAGAACCTTGTGTCTGCAGAAGACAGAGAGTATTCCTAGCTAGATTTTGTTGTGTTTGTACATTTTCCTAATAACTTTGCTGAGAGGATCTGCTTTGGATAATGCTGTTGTTGCACAAAAGTCTGACATATTTAGAACCAGGATGGCTACCCCACTTTTTTTTCAAAGGCTATGTCACATGGGAATAAAAGAAAAAAGAATGCATTCTAGGATCTTTGATGCAGATCCACATGTACATTAGAAATACCTATTTTACCTGAGTCTTTTTTTAATTTTCCATTTCTATACCCTGAGAAGAAAAAAAAAAAAAAATCAGCTTTTGTGCCTAGATAGGCCTGAAAAAAGTTCATACATCCCACTAAAGACTTGATCTTTCACACAGTAAGAAATGTGATCAGCTTTTCTGAAAATACACAAAATACACCTTGAAAATGAAGGCAGAGGACTAAATCCATTCCTGGCAAGAAGAAGGAGCAACTCCCTTTGAAGCAAGAGAAATCAGTGCCGCTGAATTTGTCTTATGGAGATAAACACTAATAACCAGTCCTTCCCAGAGGACAATCTGATAACACTGAAGTTGACACCCACAAACGTCAGGCAGGATATATTTCCTCCTGTGTGCCAGTATCTAAGCTTATCACCCTATTTTCTTCTTCTCTCCCAAGTCATTTTGCAGGGTCAAAGGCTATCGTGGGGCTTTAATTAGAATGCCATCATAATGAGCTGGCACTTAAATCAGCCTGCCAGTGGCTAAAGAAAATTAACCTTAGAGTCAAATGAGCTCTAGTCTGGGAGTTCGTGTCACGAGGGGGCAACAGACTCTTGCAGAGTGGATGTGTATGTGGAGGGACAGAGAGCTAAACCCTGCGTTCTTTTAAACCAACAGATCTACATTGGGTAAATCACCTATCCTGGCTATGATGCACAATAAAAGCTTTGTACCATACACTTGCTGTGCAAAGCCAAGGAGAAATGAACAGGGAGAAGTTACCTGGGATGAAATTTCTCATGGGCTCCTTGAGAAAGGATGCGACTTGAGCTCATATACACCTACGAACGCATCACATGCTACAAATCCTATCAGTTGCTATGAAAGACTTCGTCATTATGACTGTGATGATTACATCATTGTTATGCAAGAGTCTAGACTGCAAATAAGGGCAGTCCAGCTTCATCCAGCTCAGACCCCGCAAATCTTAGGGAGCAAATATGAGGAAATCCCTTGCTGGCTGATAAATAGAAGGAGCATTCACAAGAATGAATACACACATGGGAATAACCTCACGCCTAACCTTGCACTTTCTCTTCGCTACTGGTGCCCTTGCAACTGTACTGCCCCTTCCCACATGCATTTTGCACCTATTTCTCCCTGCACCATCTTTTGGCACGAGTCACAAAAATGCTGTATTGCCAGTGAGTTTTGAGTGAGTAGTTCTGAACAGCTAGTGGTGTTTTTTCCCAGTGAACCCAGGTATTCCCTGTAGTGCCATTTTTCTTTACATCCTGAAGGCACCCAGTAGCCTAGAGAACAAATCCACTGTGTGTTACTCACAGGTACCAGAGAATCCATAAAGACTTACTGCCTTCCTTAGAGCTGAACTGCCAGTGCTATAATTTTCCACGACATCTCTTTTATGTCACTGCACTTGACAAATACCTTGTGCCTCTTCACAGGTATTTAGGAAATCTTGCCAGTGCAGGCATAGAGAACACACAAATGGACCTAACATCTCTATCTATGTAAGACAGAGCTGTGCAGCAAGAACAAGATATTTTGCTAACCAAATCTGGCCACGGAGCTGCCCTCATGTAGCAGACTCAGCCCCATCTTCCTTGCCACAAGAGGACACATTTTCCTTTCATTAGGATCAATACACCTCAGAGGCTATTCTAAACAACCCTTGAACCTTTCTCATCATGTCTCTACTACAACCATAACTGACCTTTCTCTGAAGGGGAAGTATCCAATTGAGAACCTTGGGACAAGACTCTACTTACTACATCATAAAGTTTAAACTGGATCAACTCTGCTAGAGTCACAGCAGTAGTAAACTTACTGAAAGGATGCTAAACAGCAGAATGTACTGCAGGACCATCTCTTTAAGGGAAAGCTGAAGCCACCTTGTTTTGCAAAAATATCCTACGAAACATAGGATATATCCTTGCTTCCTGTGTCACCAATGACCCCTTCAACTAACTGCTTCTGAAAGAGTGTCCAACACCTCCATTAATTCTTCGCCAGTTATAGGCTGCATTTACTTTTGGAGATTTGACTCCGCTAGAGTGGTCAACTTGCTTCCTTCTTAAGAACAACAAAGGTCCAGTGAGCTCAGTGTTATAGTTTCCAAACGAATGTGCTAGGAATTTAGACAGTTCAACCCATCTTCCACCTCCTGTAAGGTTCACTCACAGGTTTTCATGGTGTAGAGGCTGTCATTCAGGAGGACTACAAACATCCGAATAGAATAGTTACAGGCATTTTTAAACTTAGCATTATTTGCCCCAGGGCATTTAAAAGTAGTGTAACTTTTAGTTTATGTTAAGTTTTAAGTGTAATTCATTACATGACTTAGACATAAGTCATGCATTTTGCAATGCCTGCTTAAAGGTTCAGCTCCCATGAGGCTTCAAGAGAATGTCAGCTTTCTTCTAAAAAAAAGAATGTTATTAACCCCGGGAGGGTTTTATTGAAAAGTATGAAATTGTAATCTTTGGCTTGACACAAATGTCTTGAACATAGAGGCAGGTATTAACAAGGGCAGGCATCTGAAAACCGTTCCTGTGGCGTATGCACTGGAGAGTACAGTGCTGGTCATTTCTGAGGTACATGGCAATTTGTAAATCAGTCTCATGCCTTGGGGTGGCCAAACAACTGATACTGAGAAGGGACTTCTCTGAATACCAGCTTTGAAAGGGAAGCAATCTTGAGACTTTTTTTTAATCCTTGTAGTTTTCTTGTCCTCCCACCAAATGTCGTAATACATGGATTCAACAGATGGTGTGATCTCTTCCTTCCTCTCTCCCCTCAGGTCAAAAAGTAAAATAGTAAATACCGCTGTAAGCACTTAATGCAGAAATAAACCACTGCAGTACAAGAAGAAGAAGCTTCAGACACTTAAAAATAAACAAGATCTAAGAAAAGACAAGTCCTCATCCAAGTCATACAGTTCCACAGAGAAAAATGGCATCTCTTTGTCTTTCTTCTGACAAGAAACAGTTTCCCCCTTACTCACAAATAAATCTCAGGCTACTGGAACATCACTGACATTTTCTTTAAGGAGCTTTTAATTAAAGTAACATTAAGTACGCCATGTTCAGTATTTGTCAGGCATTAGGAAAGGCTACTAAAATTACCACTGAGGGGCCTATTAAATATCATCATATGCTCCCAGAGTAACTAATTACAGACATTTTGAAAGGGTCTGGCTTCCCCATCCTGAAGAATTTTTAAACATTTTTCCTTACGTATTTACTTGCATCAAACAATCAAATGTTAATGTTATGCTATTTGGCACCTGTCCTGCAGAACGGGCAGGCATCTCCCCACTGTCCCCAGTGGCACCAAAGAGTTTGATAGCATCTCAGAGCCTAGGAGCAAACCTGACAAGGTTTCTGTTACTTTTTGTTTGTTCATTTTCCTCTCTGATTTCTATACCTGGTGTTTCCATCACTTGGATGCATGGACAAAGACCACAGAAGACACTGGAGCTTGGAAATAAAACAGGTACTCTCAGCAATCCAAATCCAAAAGTTTGAGGAACTTAGAAAACTACAGGCCCTTTGAGAAAACCCCAGCCTTCGTGATCTGCATTTGCACAGCACCTCTCGTAGAAGAATGACACTGGGTGGCTGCTATAATTATTGCCTACAGTGACTATAGTAACTAATACCAAAAGGACTTGGAGCTGAAATTTTCTTTCTGCATGGGACAGTATCAGAGCCAAACCAACGATGGCGGTTTAATGTGTAGAACAAGACCTCTATGCTTCCCATCTTTTATCCAGAGCAAAAGCGAGGCACCTGCTCCTGGATCCATGCCTAAGGCCACACTACACCAAGACATCCAGGCACAGAGGGTATGCCCAGAGGCACACTTTTAGGCTTGCTAAATGTGAGGTCAGAGAAACTGACCTTGAAGCCATCCAGGGAGCATTCAAAATTCGAGACGTACCCAGACAAAGTGGTTGCTCCCCCTGTCTTTCCATCTCCCAGAGCAAGCACCAGTGTGTTGCTCAGCAGTGCAGCCCAGGTGGAGGGCTGACCATGAGGAGCACAGCCTATCTGCTGATTCAGTCCAAATAGGGCCTTCCAGCAGGAATCTGGAGCAATCACAGTGAATGATGTTGCTGCTTGCCTTACACACGAGGTAGAGCAGTTTCCCCGCTGACCTTTTCATCACTTAGGAGAGCAAGCATTTCAGCACCTACACCATCTGCAAATTTGGTCTTCCCCTCAAGGATACAAAAAATTAGGTCAGAGGCTTTTGTCTTCCCCTTCCATTCCTGAAAAGCACATTAGAGCTCAAATCCTCAAGACAAAGCATTATTATTATTGTTGTTAGTTTTTTATGGTGGAAGAAAATATTAATGTTACAAATAGCTGCCATTAGCATAAGCAAAGCTGCATATTAATATGCACATGGGTGTCTCCACTGTCAGGAAGCAGAGAGGCCCCAGAGGCCCTGCTTTCACTGGGGAAAATGATGATGGCATTAACTCTAATGATAACGATAAGGAGGCTGCCATAAATGATATGACAATTTCTTTTGTATTCCTGTTTGGGCAAAGACTTCTTCCTTATTCCCCAGTGTCCACAAAAGGATGCTGTTTGAACAAATGGCAGCTCTACTGATTTATTTAATTTCACCACAGCTTTATGGTTTTCTTAAAAGTGCCAGCTCTTTGGGTCATGTGACCAAGCAACTCACTTAAGCCTTTCAGATAAATTCCTAATTGCCAAGATTTTGGAGAACCGGATACTAAATAAAAGGAATCTCACATCTATTTATGTTTTTTAAAACCTTGTGAAGTTTGAGCCTTTTTGGACTAAGGATACTATTATATCAAAGGACAGCAGGAGCTATGAAGGAAAAAAACCAAAGGATATGAAAAAATAACCAGGAAATAAGTTGTCTCTGACATAAGATGTTCCCAACCCTATCACAGTCTTTCTCCCCCTTCACTTATTATTGTCCTTACATGTATTACTTCTCGGCTGTGACAGCAGATCTTTGTGACTATGCTATCAATCAGATAAGAGAACTGATATGGCTGAAGAGTAACAAAGCAAAAGAGACCATGAAGGAGTATTTCCTCCAGAGAGGTTTTGGATGTGCTCAGCAGTACAGACCTGCAGACAGGCATGCTGGTACAGTTGGGAGGACAGCAAAAATGGGGTCTAAGCTGCTCCTGTTACTGACAAAATGCACTCTGGACTGCGGAAAGAGATGTAGAGGAAAGATATGGTTCCTAGGGCCCATATGTCAAGAGTCTGTCAAACCCCATTGTGGCTTTTCCAGCTGTGGAACAAACTTGAGTTTCCTCTTTTCCCTTTAGACCAGAGGGAAAGCAGAAATTTCTACCCCTAACTGTGATGTTGAGGCATTGGTTATGCAATACGACTTGGCTGCAACAAATGCAAAAGCATTTCTTCACTGAACTCTTCATCTGAACACGGACAGAAGATGATTCTCTCTGGCTCTGTAGCTTCTGAACTAATTACACAGCTTTTTGACGATGTCACTGCACAGGGTGTCTCTGCCCTGGAATCATCTGTCATGGCTACAATGTGCAACAGGGATCTGAATACATTAAAGTGTCAGGAGATGGGGGTGCTACGTTTTGGTCTGTCAGCTTCTGCGCTGAAAACCCTATTGAGCTCAGTTAATATACTACACTGTCTGCTTTTCATTTTTCACATTTGTTCATGTGATGTACATACTGAAGCTCACCAGAGAGAAATGTAAGCTTTATACCAGCAATAACAATCTTTGCAGAAAACACTATCCAAAAGGAACTAGCCAAAACCACAGAGCCCTACAGAAGACTGTTTCAGATAAGGTGGCCAGCTGGAAATTCTTGATACAGAGGCAAGTTCAAAAACTTGGCACTCAAAGGCCAGTAACAGAGATATTACAGAAAGACAGCTTCCTCCACCCACGTGGACTCTGAGACATACAGAATAGGCACAAGCCTCACAATCTGTGTCTCTGGTAATATCTGGCCCAGATAACAGAACAAAAAAAAGAACCATCTTTGCAGTACAAAACCATATTAAAAGCCATATTAAAGCTGCAAAACCGGTGGACTAAAGATAGAAAACATCAGGACAGTACAAACTTTGAATCCTTTTTGGTTTTTTTCTTGTGTTCCTTACTCTCTTTAACTTAGTTGAGTGGTTCAAGTCCCCACTTGAAGTCCCCACTCAGCCCCCACATAGCTTCTCAGACCCCTATTATTCCAGCTGGCCTTCACACAGAAATGTTTCCTCATTCATTTGCATGTTTTGGAACAGAACTACAGCCATCCAAGAGAATTTCTCTGCAGGTACAGCAGGAATATCCCCACAGGAATGCTCAGTAATGATGACTGTGCTTGGGAAATACCACATTATAATAAGCTTCCTGTTTTGGACATATCCAGAACCAATAGCAATTCTTATTTCACTAGCTAAACTCACTACAATAGTGCAGATAACCTGGAAAATTTCTCTAAACAAACAAGAGCACAACACTGCAATTGTAAGCAGAGGCACATACATGCCCTGTACAAATGATGTGTATTAACATCAATTATTCAATACTGTCTCCTTTTGTGAAAAGCTGAAAGAATTAAACTAATATACAAAGTCTATTTGCTGTTTGCGTTTGACTAGAATTTACACCTATGCACAAAAGTCTGTGGTTGACTCATACTTGGATTTACAAATGTGTTATTTGCTGGTCTCCCAGACCAGCATTATGTGGTCTACCGCATAATGTCTGTGGGTTTCAAAAGAGGAGGAGCGTCCCTGAATCATACACTATTTGTATGATCCTGGAAGACAAATGCACGAACCCAAAGATATTCTCTGGAGAGCTGTATGGGCTTAGTACATAACAAGGTATAGATGCCACTGTAAAGTACTCGAAGAGTGAAAGAATGAACTACAGCTTGCTGTATGCTAAGTCCATACAGACATAAATCTTGATTTCAAATGTGGCCATCAGGATTTCAGTGCAAAGTGGAAATAAGAGTGATAAAAACACACTTTCAAAAGTACTTTGTCAGGTTCAGGTCATGCACCACAAGAACATGGTGTCTGAAATGGGAATCAGCCTGGCAGATATAAAGACACTTGCTAGAGCTTGCTGTTCCCACACAACTTGCACTGCAGCTGTACAGGGGCACTACAGTCACCACAAGTCAGAAATTGCACAAGTTCCAAAACCAGCACAACCTTCTGGCACCCCTGCTAAAGAGAGAATGCATGGGTAATGCTCAGTGATCTCATTATAAACCAGCCTGGGAGATACGAACAGTGACAAAAAAAAAGATTACAAATGCTTTTGATTGCAGATGACATTCCATTAGCCCAGGCCAGGATGACTACATGCATGTGTATGCTGTAAGCACCCCAACACAGGTAAAGACTTACTGACAAGGTATAAAGCAATGGAGGTCAACCATCCCAATCACTGGATCACATAGTCATGAGACATCCATTTTTGCAACAAGTTTTTCTAGCAAAGACTTACAAACAAACAGGAGAGCCATGAACACTTGAGATTGGACACCCCTCTCTGAGGCCTTTGAGCCAAGGAACACATCACCTTCTCAGTTCATCATGCCCCAGTCAACTGGTACCTTCTGCATAGGAAAACCAAAGCTTCACTTACCTAGAAGACAAAAATACAGAGAAAGAAAATACGGTTAGTGAACATCCCTGAACCAAACAGATGCTGCTTATCTTTATTTTCCAAGTGATTCCCACATCCTTGCACCTTGTTAGGAGATTCCTGACATATTAAGAAGTGGGAGTGATCTATGATAGCTCTCTTAGCACTCAGCCACTGTCTCTCTCCCCTGCTGTAATTGGTCTGTGGTGCCACTTAATTTTATACAGATTATTCATTAAGAGAAGCAAAACTGAGCAGGTGTTTTCATCAACATCTTGTTCTATTAAAAAAAAAAAAAAAAAGAGAGAGAGAAAAGAGAAAGAAGCTCCACAACAACATTAACCACACGGAAGGGCACAAATTATTCTGACTGTGAACAGCAGGGCTCAAGTCTTAAAGTCTACCAAAAGAAACTGCAGCAGGAAAGGATCTCCTTGTTAAGGGAAGGACGGATTGAGCCACTCTGCCTTGTGGTTCTGTCATGTACTATCTGAACTACGGTTGCAATGAAGGGTCTTGGTAGTCTTGGTTTAGGTAAAGTAGGCTCTGACATGAGGTGGAAGGAGAGAACAGGTGGTCTTCAGGTCAGTGCCATCACTGCATTTCAAGATTTTCATGAAGACAAAGCACTTTTGTGTGGAATACCACAAGGACATTAAAAAAATATGTGTTTTGCAAAAAGCTATCACCTGAACAAGCCAGAGGGAGGACATAATAGAGGGCTCTTAAATAAGATGAGAGGAAGCTATGTAGGTCTAAAGCAGTATTAAGCCTTTCTTTTTGAGCAGTTTCATGTTCACTCAGAGCATGGCAAGGATGTGCCACTTTCTTGAACACTGATTTATAGGTCTGTAGCCAGGACCAGCAATCAGTCAAACAGGACTCAATCTTTGCAAGGAATAAATGACTAAATTAAGATTACTTATTTATTCTCAATTCTCAGAGTTCACTGCCTCTGAGAGGCAACTAAATTTTCCTGAGAAGTGGGGAAAGTGACCATACCAAGGGTCAGGTCCTGAGAAAGTAAGAGTTTCTCTTCATAAACAAAGTCAAATCAGCATTTTCATGTTGGAAACTGCATCACATTTTCTCCTACTTAGTTCTACCTGTGCAGGATAGCACAAAGTGGTGCTTAAATGTCCCACACAAGCTTCATCTACCATCATGGGCTGCACTATGTGAACTGTAATGGAATATAGCTGCTATTACAAAATTCCCTAGAGGAGATGCAGCGAGGCTTGCACACTATGGGGAAAGGAAGAAATAGATTAATACACATTCATGGCACATTTGTAAAGAGATTACTTTGCTCATAGTGAGATTTGCACCTGTATAATTGTATCACTTTCAAATTAATCATAATCATACGCTCAACCAATATATGAGGATGAGTAGGCCTCGTTCTCAGACTCTCGTAATTGGGATAAAAATAGCTGGCTCTGAATGCACCAAGATTTCTGCCTGGTATGCCGGAGACAGTAAATCCCAGCTGACCCACTAAGCCTTGGTGTTTTGTTTCTGTAAAACCCTGCCATGGCACGTATCGTTGCATAAGTAAGACCAGGTCTGTGCAACAGCAGCACCATAACATTTAGTGGCATGTTCGTTCCCTTCGCAGAACATGGTGAAAGTAGCACAAGCCTTACTTTTCTGAGGAAAACTTAAGCTCAGAGAGTGATTAAGTGATTTGCCAGCAGATACATAGTGCCTTTGTCACGTGGAGAGACACAGGACCTGTAACTCTTGGCTTCATCGACGTACACATTTAATTACTGGGTATCTACACACAGGAGCAGCGACCCACAAGCACAGTGTAGCATCAGCCTGAAGCCTCACTACTGCCGTGTCTGCCCCTCCTCTGCCGTCCCCTCCAAATGGCTCCCAGCAAAAGGCGGATTCCTTAATTGTGTTATTAGCTGAATTATTAATTGATATGAAAACAGCATTTTACTGGGCATAAAAAGTCATTCGGAAACGAGATAAAATGTTCTCGGCACTGCCTGCCTCCGAGCAGAGCTGGAGCGAGGGCTCTGACAGCTTGATTATTATGCACATTAGTGCAATCTGGTGAGCTTTCAACACAGGGAGCACGGAGTCCCCCAGTACTGTATCCATCAGGCTGCATCCCTCTCCTTTTCTCTTCCTTCCCCCCATCACTGCCTGCTTTGCATTTATGTGGGAGACCTCAGGAGTAATTCTTTTCTTTCTGATCCAGCTGTCATCACTGCAGAGCTACTAATTAGAGCAGTAGTGGGCAAACAGTATTTTCCCTTCAGACCTGCACCAGTAAAGAGACTCTTCTGCCTCTTCCCCAAACCCTCCTGCACCCCAAAAAGGGAAGAGATTGTTTCCCAAGCTGCTCCTTGCTGGAAAAGACCGGCTTGCATTTCTCTGTCTCCCAGTCCTTTGTGTTCCACAGTGGAAATGGTAGTATGTGTATATATATATATATATAATATACACATACACACACATACCCTTTGCTACAAAATGTTCCAGTATTTCATTACAGGGTAGAGGGTTGTGCATATCTCAATGCCCTTTCAGTGTTTTTTGAAAACCTTGTCCCTGGTCATGATACACTTTCACTTCAGACAGACCCTTTTCCCCTGATGCTGAGAGGGGACACCTCTATGGATGCTCACCGTATCATTCATCCTCCTCCCTGGGCCTGCCCCCCTCTCCCACCCCCGGGGCCTCACAGAGCTGCAGCAGGAACAGAGCTGCCTGGCAGATGGTATCAATTAATTTTGAACCTCTGTTAAATAGGCACAATGTGCATCCGTGTGCTAGGGGGGTAATAAACCTTGAACAGTCCCCTCCCCCACTTTTCTTGACCCCCTTCCCTTTCATGCAATGAATGGGAGCCTACCCCCACTGACCCACATCTCTAACACGCAGCCAGAGGAACCGGCAGACACCAGTGATCAATCCCGTCTCTTACATGCAAACCTTGTAATTTAGCAATAACTACTCAACCACCATTGACCTGCTAATTAATCCATGGATTTTTTGTTGTGCCTCTAATTGTTGGCCCCGATATCTGAGTCACTTAGGCTGCTCACTCTGTGCGGAGCCCAACCAACTAAATGCTACTTCAGCTCTGTAGTAATAAAACACTGAAATATATTGACTCCCTGCCAGCTCTCGCTCTTGCTCTCTGCCTCTCCGCTTGCTGGCTGAGTGCTAGTGTGTGAAGGGAATATAGAGAGGGGAAAGCACTGGCCGTGAGAGATGAAGTTTGGGACACAGGTGAGAGAAAGCAATAATCACTCACCGGTGACAGGCCACCAAGGACAGCCTCTGATCCCTGCGACAGCCCTGCTCTGACAAACTCAAACACACTGTTCCTCCACCCCAAACAGACTTGATGGCTCTGAAAATTCACAGGCATGCTGGATTCTGCCTTCTTTTTGCTTTCCGCCCCTTAATGAGGAAATCATTGTCCTCTTGTCACTGTCACACTCACTATATATATATGTGTTTGACACAAAAAGCCAGATGGTATAGGCAGAAAAATGAATCCATACAGTAGAAGCCAGGAGATTTGTATTTTTTTGCTAGTGCTGTCCAAGGATCTCTGTGTAAACATGGATAAATCACTATGAATGCTGTTTTCTGAAGTGACTTGCACCTCTTGGTGCCACGCACTGATGATAAGTTTTGGGGGATGAAAATGGCAGTTTTAAACCCTGACATGGCAGGAGCTGCAGATGCTCAGCCCACTGGGACATTGACTGACTGCAAACCAGGACCTTGCAACAGACATCTGATAACATGAGTCACACTGAGGATGGGGGTGGGACAGATGTGAAAGGACTAATGGGTGACGTTTTGGTGCTGAAAGTAGTGAACTAGGAGGAGGTTGTTAACCCAGTCAAGAAAATTCTCCATTAAAAAGTATTCATTTTCATTTGGTTAAAATCAAAATGAAAGTCGTGTCAGTGGCAGCTTATATTTACCATTCCACATGGAAATAAAGTGGAAAGCAGTAAGCCGTTACAATTACTGCCATAGCTTGTTGACTTCACTTTTGCTGTGGCTGATCTGTAGCCCTGAGCCGTTCCTGATGTCCACCTTGTGTTCTGCTGCAGACAGGCCCACCACAAAACTGCTCTCCCAGAGAGCTCATAGGCTCCTTCCACCTGAGCCCCAGGAGCAGGCCAGGGAGTGGTGGGAAAAGCACAGGTAACAGGAACAAAAGGGTATTTAAGGGACAAGTGAAGATGAGGTAACTACAGAAGCAAGGTCTCTGTGTCTTCTTCACATCAGCACATGGCACAGAGAATGGAGCAGTGGTGCCCTTGAAGAGAACAACCTCAGCACAGTTGGAAAGACTCCAGCAAGATGGGGATGCACTGGCCCTGTCACAAAAAACCTACCATGCCCCCTACACCAACAGTATATTGACACTGTGACCTCAGTTCAATAGCTCAAAAAGCATTCTGCTAGCACACCCAAGATGCTGTAATGAGGGGGCAACGGCAGGACAGAGGCTCTTATTGTCAGAGGACGCTATTGGGAAAGCAGCCATATGGTGGCCCTACACTTCCTGATCCTAACACCACTGTTTCCATGTAAACAGCGAGTGTTCCCAAGCCCGCTGTGTCCCCCCCATCCTTCTCTGTTTGTCTCTGTAAATAGCAATGCCAGAGCATGTTCAGGGTACAAAGAGTGGCCAGAACAAGGCTTCCCAGCAACAACAGGTCACACTGGCAATTCTGAGGGGGTTTGGCAGCAGTATTTCTAAAAGTTTCCCTGAGGACTTCCTGGGATCTTATTGTCCTGATCTGCCTTTTCTTTTTTAATACTGCAAATAATGTTTCTGAAATGCAGGTCATTTGGGGTAATTTATGATGCCTTTCACTGCCAAGGGAGTCTATCAGCAGTGAACCTCCTGCTGGTCAACATTTCAGGGCTTTCAAGAGAAAGGATTTTTTCTGTGCTTCCCCAAAGCTGTCTAAAGGCAGCATGGTTGTCTGGGAGGAAGCTGAGAATTGCTTGTTTGAGTGCTGACACATACTGGGTTTGGAGATGCTGCACAGTCCATGCAAAATATCTCAGTGAAAGGACGTCATTTTGCTGAATAGCTTTGTCACTGAATTGTTTGATCATAGATACCAAAATGAACTGTGTTGCCATAAGCATGAGAAGAAACATTTTCTCTCAGCTACATCCTATCTAGTTCTTTTATAGAATAATTATCACTGAGAGAACAATTTCCATTTTTACCAAAGGATATGGATTACGAACAGCTCAAAATTTTTGGGCAGGATGGACATCCAAAAGACATCATGCTTGAGTGGAGAACTGTAAACTGGTTTCAATTTGGAAACACAATCCTTTACAATATTCTTCCTGTCACCCATATGGATACAATCTAATGGCTGGAAGATAAGACCTCAGGCTTCAAATCTTCTTGAAGAGAGTGTTTTCAGCCTGTGTTTACTAAGCCTCTTTACCTGCAACCTAGTGGACTGCCAGGTCCAAGACAGGAGAAAGGAACCCTTGCACCTGATGGCTGCCTCAGGCAGGACTGTAAGGACTGTGGTGTGTCTTTAAGCCAGTTTTGTATCCACTAAACCTTTCAAAAATTCTACAGGTGGCTTCCCCTCCCCATTCATACATGAACAGAAGCCAGGAGTTGCTGTACTGATGCATCTCTCTGCATCCCCATGTCCAAAGCAAGTCTGTAATGCCAAGGGACTGTGATTTATGTAGTTTAAAGAGCCTCCACACTCATGTTTTACTGATTAAAGTGCTACTTTAGTGAAACAGACCTCAATGGAGTGTTTTAATCCCTGGTTGTAAAAGCAGATCTTTCTTTGGATTAAATCTCAGCCCTTCCACGAAGAGACAATAGAACATGGACCTGTGTTAGTTCAACTGCAACAATATTGCTCTGGGGAACAGTAACACCCCATAGAATGAACTAAACTTTCTCAGAAAGGAAGGTTGTTTGCATGTGGTGTTTAAACTAGATTCAGCCCCCATGAGCTTTCTGATATGTCTTTGGGGTTTGTCCTATGAAGATGCTGCCTCTACTACATTCTAGAATAACAACTTCCTCTCATTGTTTGATTGCTTTACAGTCAAGCTTTGCACTTACATTGGGTTTTCCTCAGAAAAAAGAAGAATTTGACAGTAAGAGAAATAGTAAATTGGTTTAGGACTGAGGCACAATGCTCAGCTTGATGTGTGATCTTCTCCTATACTCCAGTAGATCAATTAAGGCTATTAAAAGAAATCTGACTGGTTGGGATGTATACAGGCAGTAACAGCATGTAAGAAAGAGCCCTGCAAGGAGAGGGAGCAGTTAGATGAGAACTCAGAGCGCTTTTCCATCAGTGATTTCTTCCCAGAATTCCAACTAAGCATTTACAAGACCCCCATTAGCAACATTCTACCTGGGAACCTTGCATATGAATTTCTACTCACCACCCTTCCTGGGAGACAAGGAAGAATGACTGTGCTCATTTGAAAGAAGGAAACTAGATTCAATCAATTCCTCAAACCTAAACTTGAAGCCTCTAGCAGAGATGAGAATCAAACACAGATTTTCCAAATCTGACATTCAGTTTCTTGTATTGGAACATAAAACAAAAAGCTGAGTTTTCTTTTTGATGTAGTCTGTATAGCCAGCCCTAGAGAATGAGCTGAACCCTTCCCATATTACCCAGATCCAGACAGCTGCCCTACCCTGTCTTCACACTTTGGAAAACCATAAAGTTCACATCATACTATGACACCACAATTAGCACAACAGTGGCACAGGAACACTTCACAAGTTTCAACCCCTCTGCCTGCCAAAGGGAGCTTTCAGCATGCGAGGGGGAATCCAAAAAAGTCAGCTTCAGTGGGAGGGATCCACCCCGTTTGAATTAAACCTCATCCACCACCTCTGTTCAAGCAGGTCCCACTTTGTCAACGTCATATTGTCACCACAAGCTCAGGATTAGTTTTGAAACTCCTGTCTCCCAAAGCAGCAGCAAGCTGCCTGTAGCCTTTCCAGCTATTTGACCATGCTCCTGCAGCACAGGAAAAAAATTCATCTCAGTTGAAAGACTAGGGCATAGGAAGTAGAGTGGCATTTCCCGAGTGTCCTCCCCTCAACTCATTGTGGCAGGAGGAGGGGAGGGTCCTGTTCAGAGAGTAGGAGATGGAATGACTGATTGCATCCATGCCACTGAAAGATGCTGATGAGAAAAACCCAGGCTTCTGCCTGTCATATTTTCAAAACCCCCAGATGCTGGCTCAGAGCCTTGTCTGTCGCTTTCCTTAAGCCTCTGTTGAGGAGAAAGAGTGAAGATCTCGTAGACAGCATTTAGTGTCACAGACAGTTCGGCAAGAGACAATTTTTCACCCCGTTAAATCCCTCTGCAGAATATTATCTGCTGGTTTTCCCTCTTTTTTATGATTTTCTTATGATTATCTCCTGCTGTTTCTGTCCTCACCAGCCAAATAAATAAGTCGCAGTATAGCTGTCAGCAGCTACAGCTGAGCAAGAAGGCCCTGTAGACAGTCTTAGTGGGCTACACCCCTCCTCACCTTCAACACTGCTGCCTTCCAGGCAGTGATGCAAGGATTCTGAGACCCTCAGGTTTAATAGCAAGGGGAAAGTGGGAGGGGGCTGAGAGTACAACCACTTTCTTCTTCGACCATGTTTTGCTCTGAAGACTGGGACATGTCACTGTTCCACCTGTAAAAGGTGATGATGATGATGATAACAGGAAGCTGATGGGGGAGAAGGGCAGTGAATATTTAACCTCCTCAGCTGTGCTTGGAGCATGTTTTTATCATCATCTGAAGGCACAAATGAAAAAAAAAAAAAGGTGTCAAAGAGGTGAAGGGACTTACATGGGACCGCAAAGCCAGTCTATAGCAGAGACAGGAATAAAACCCATCCAATCTAACAGGAAAGCACTTGTGTCTCCCCGATAAAACAATTCTACCCTTTAAAAAAAGAAATGTGCTTCTTTCTCTTGTGTATTTGTACCCTTTGTTCCCTACCTCCCCTGCGCTGAGCACTTTACATACAAATGCAAAGCCAAGATGTCTACATATGAATCTGGCCACCACATTCACTCTGAGCCCAGGAATTCTTTTGCAGACTCATTTTTCTACACTGCTCAGGGATTCTGGCCCCTTTAGGATCATGTTTAATTCATCTCCTATGACTCCAAGATCTGAGATCCTCTGCAGGTACTGATCCTGTCTTTTTCATGAGCTCAGTGCTCAGATGCCAGGCTTTTTTTTCCATATATAGTTTTCTTCTTCTTCCTACTCCGACAAAGCTCTTCCTCTACCCCAGACTCTAACTTCGGTCTTACTCTTTATTGCCTTTTTCTCCTTCTCTGCTTTCAAAGTTGTCTTCCTTGTGTTTTCTTTCTGAGAATTTTCTTTTTGCCCTGATACAACTTCTTTTATAACAAGTGTCTTTACAGCCTTCTTCGAATACCCTCCCCAGCCTCCACATCTATCTCTGCCTGTGACTCCACTCCTTCCCAACTTGTTAGACATAAGCTGGATTTATTGAATAGGTATCTTTCTAGGGGTACATCATATTTTAATAACATGATGAATTTCTCACTGCATAGATACCAAACTGACTTATTTTTAACATAAATTTTAGAAGCTAAGTCCCAGGGCAGTGCCAGCAGCTGCAACAAAGCAGGGTTGTCTAGTTTTTGACAATGTGAGACATCTTAACCAGGCAGTTGCTTATTTGATTAACATCCACTTTTAAAGAAAAAGCATTTACTTACTTCCTATTTCTCCCACCCCATATAACACGTAGGCTAAAAAAGCAGAGGAAGGGTCAGATACCCACATCTAGATATCTACAATACCATGAACATGAAAAGGTCTCACACTTATAGCTCTTCTCTCAGTATCTTCCAGACTTCAAACTACATTGCAGATGGGAACAAAAGCAAATCTGTTTGGGGAAGAAGAAATTTCTTAACCTTTTTTATATAGATGCTGTGATTTCAGTGAGCAAAGAAGTGCCGACCCACTCTCAGCTGTCACAGGAACTGGCTTTTTTTCCAACAATACTTTGAGAACCCAAAGTTTTTAAAGACATGAAAACAGGGGCTTTGTGCCTTATCCTGCTTTCTGATTGTGATCTCTTTCCCTGCACCGGAAAGAGCAAGGGTCAAGTCAGTTACTTTGCAGCTATTTCCACAAATTTTTAGACACTCCATCCACTTGATGCAATCCTTTTCAACTATTGTCATCCCTCTCTTAGACATCATACCCCTTCTGAAGGATTTTGTTGTGCTTAGGTAAAAACTCAAGATGTGACTGTCAGACGACAAGGCACCTCCTCATGAAATTGGAGATCACAACATTCTCACACTTTCTACACCCATTCAGTGGGTCAATGCAGCGACTTCACAGCTTCTCTTAGTTGTGTCTAGATGGCCTGAAACTCAGGATGCTGGGAATGGTTGGAATACAGTCAGTCTACTGGGCTTGCGCAAGTACCAGCAATACCGAGGTTAGGTTTGAAAATAAACTTTTAAACCCCCATTTTTGTGGTTATTTACTTGGTTTTAAACACTTTGATCTCCCTTACTTATTGCTACTATAACTTACAAGAATTTATGGTTTAGAGCCTTGCCACTGCCCTCAAACTGCAGGGCTGAGGTGTTTTGGACCATGCTGCAAGGGCTGTCTAAGGCACTCCTTGGTGAGTGGTCCCATCCTCCTAAGCCTGCAGAATCCCTATCAATCCCTCCAAGCCCCCCACTGTGGCTTCTCCTGGCCCTGTGAACCTCAGCACTGCTCCTCCCACACCTGTGAGAGCCAGCACCCTCCCATCATCAAGAGCCCAGTTCAGGCAAGTCCCATTCTCTTCTCCAAAACCTGGAGCAAAAGCAAACCAGATGGAAGACAGAAAGCAACCAGGCCAGGGAGGCTAAGCTGTCTCTTGTCACTGAGAACTGCTAGCTGCTTATATTTCTCCTCTACCTAAAACCATCTCCAACATTGCCAAAACTCCTTGAATGTGTTCTTTTGGAGGAGTCTCTGGCTACTATCTGTGAAATTCCACCATCTTTAGGAAAGGCCAAAACATTCTGGAGCTGCCTGGGAGTAGCCTGAAGCAGCTACAGGCACAGGCCTTTCTCCAACAACCACAAAGCTCCTCAGGTAGCCCCTCCACAAAAGTCAGGGGGGGGCTACTTGGGAATTCACCTGTCTCCAGAGAAAGCCCAAATGCTCCCAGAGATGCCTCAGAAAAGTCTTAGGAGAGCTACAAGGCATGGACCTGCCTCCAACACAAAGACAATTGTTCAACTAACTAACTAGGAAAATTGTGGTGCTGCTACCTGGGACTTTACTGTCTGTAAAGAAAATCGAAACACTCTGACAGATGTACAGAAAAGCCCTGAAGAAAAAAAAAAGAGAGCATGAGCCCCAACAACATCCTGCACCGCCTCCCCATACGGCAGGCAGAGGCAAGGGCAGCCAAGTGGAGAACTCTTTCCTCAGGCTATAACAAGCAGGAGCTGCTAGATCCACAGAGAGACAAAAGTATTTTTGGCAGGGATTAAATGAAGAATACTTAGGAACAGTCTGGCTAGCCAGAGAAAATGCAGCCATGATGGGTAGGTCAGCCCGTCATGCATTCCACCCCAAGGACAATCAAACAAAAATCATGACTGCCATCTCGGTACCTAGGTCTGAGCAAACATGCCTTGGGATCCAAACGCAAAACATATCACCTCATGGGAGTTTTGCAGCTTTCCCTCAGCTCTTCTTTTGCTTTATAGCCCAGATCAATACTACTTCATGATGACGTCTCAGAGGCACCCCACTCCTCCTCACCAAAAAATGTGATACTTTAGGTAAGCAAAGAGATAGGAAAAAGGGGCAAGGCAGGAACACTGCTGCAGTCACAGGGAAAGACTGGGAAAAAAGAGAGCATCAAGGCTGCTGGACACCATTACTGAGGACACCTGGTGGCTACATGGTCAGTCTCAAAGCTCACCCTTGCTGCTCCAAGCTACAATGGGAAAAGCTTCTTGGCACAGAAGAAAGGGGTCAAGAATCCATATTTCAGAGCCTGTTAGAGGAGACTGGTTGGCCTAAAGCCTTGTGTTGCCCTAGGTCACAGAATGGCAGAGGCTTCACAGAGAGTCTGACCAGCCCACAAGTGTTTGGGCATCAAATGTGTCTGGGTGGGCAGCATAGCACGAGGGAAAGCAGGAGGGCAGCAACCACTGGAGAGCTAATGATATTAAAATGCTGTCAGGGTCTTGCCTGCTGGCAGGCAGAGCCAGCACTGCAGGACAGCAAGCCACCAGGAAGCACGGGTAAAGCCCAGCCACTGGCGGTGCCACGAGAGCATCGGTGCCATGAGCAATAGAGCATGGCGAGAGCTCCGCGAACAGCAGCTGGCACCAAACGAACAGCCCGCCTGCTGGCACAAAGCTGGGAGAGCTGGGCAGAAGCCCAGGAAGTGGAGAAGAACCATGCTCTTGGGTGAGCCAGGCGATGGAGGGGAAAAGGCAGCTGCTTCATTCAACCTCTACTTCCCAGATCTCTAACACTCAGCTGTCCGCTCACCCACGGGAGCTGGTACTCTAGCAGAAGAATCTCCCCAGGCAGAAGACAGAGAACAGTAGGATAAAGCAGCAAGAGCACAATGTTTGTGTTGAGCACTGGTACAGCTCTGCTGCGGCACTGGGCGGTACGATAGAGGAAATAGAGAACACACGGTGGGACCAAGAATCTGCTGTACCTGATCCCGTGTGAAGTCAGAGCAAGACTGCAGTCCCTGATGCAATTGTTTTACAAGGTACAGGGCAAGGGGCACTCACTGAACCCCAAAGAAGAAGGAAAAGAATTATTAGGCTAGAGCAGAGACACTAGCTCTCAGGAGTAAACCACCAGTCCCTTTTCTGCAACAACTGTCAGGCTTGCATATTGTGCTTGTGCATTGCCATTTTTCTTGATCTACACTTTCCATTTACCATGAAACTCAGTTTGGGAAGCTGTTGCACACATCTGTGTTTCTTCTTAACCTGTTTCTGCCACAGAAATGTGTTTTACCCCTGTGACCTCCAAGAAGCTTTCACGCTAAAAGAGTACTGCTGAGCACCTGTCACTACAGGGAAACCAGCGTTGAACCACTGATGAAGAGCTTGACTGTGCCTTGTTCACATAATACCTGAGCTGCCATCAGTGAAAGAGTTGCAGGAGCGCAGTGAGCAGCCTCCATCGCTACGTGTAGAAATACAACTGCCACACTTGTGAAGCTACAGCTAGAGGGGAATTGAGCTGTTCCCTTCCACTGCACTGTCGAATGTGATTCACTCCCTGGCATTGTGTGATCAAGCAAAGGACGGGCAATAACATACACAGCATCTCATCCCAGAGAGTGGCAACTTTACTTCGTCAGCTTTTAACTGAGTCTGACTGAAACTTCAGACACGTGTTTGTACCTCTGCTGCAGTGCTCCCCTCCCCAGCATTCATGGTGGGGATGCAGAGAAAGGAACAAAGATTTAAACTAGGGAAATCAGCATTCTAGTAAAGGCAAAATCCCAAGGCTTTCCTCTGGAGGAGTACAAGCTGTTTAGAGCATCATGTAAATTCATGGCAAGAAGAAATAAAGGTGATTTTATACATTCCCATTATTGTTTGTACGTCTTTGCAATAATGTTTATTGACATATTTGAATGGAGCACAAGCTGTAGTTCAGTTCAACTGCCTGTGAAACTGAGACATTTGTCAAGAAAAAAAATCTTACAGATCTTCACAGCTCTTCTCTTCCCTGTTATTAGTTGGCAAATACTAGAAAAGGTATGAAGTACCAGGGAAAAGGTATCTGTCAAGTTGCCCATGGTGCCTTGGCTAGCAATCCCTGAGGTGCTGAGAGGGAAAGCTCAGCAGGTTAATGAGGAGTGTCTTGACATTGACGCTCATGCACAGACTAAAAGTATGCATGCACATCAATTACAGAATCCCTCTGAGGCACAATAAAGTTAACCTTGCCTGGCCAGAGGGATATACTACAAACTTGCCTCATTGAAGGTGCTTGGTATGGCTTTAGCTAAGTTAACCTATAAGAACTTGGCCTTGGCTTCCCTCAGCAAGCAGAAATGCCCTTGCTCCTCCTTTCCACTAGGCCCTGTTCCTTGAGGTAAGGAGCCTCTTCTAACTCCTCCGAATTTTAAAGACTCCTGAAGACATGCAGCACATTTAAAATTCATTAAATGTAAAAGACATTCTTTTCAGGAGTTACCATGTCAGAACTGAATGCCCCAGATTTTGACAAGGCTTGGACTTGGCTCTTAGTCTAGTTTGCTACAGAGACAGAAACATCAAGTCTTTCCACACCAAAACTTTTGGATTTGAATCCCTATTCTGAGCTTTAAACAGCTGACACTTCCAAATGTATCATGCTCTGTGATTCTGCTTCAGGCACACCTCACCTCTCATCACCCTTTTTACACTAAAAACTCATGGTATGGGGCTACATCTGTTTCCAATAAAAAGCATGGCTAACACACAGTTCATGCGCTTCAGTCCCCTCTCTTGAGCCAACGCTCTCCCACCCTGTCCTAGCACTGGCCCTGTCAGTATTGCTCGCTCCTGAGTGAGAATTATTCCAGTCATACATCCCTCTCTGCATGTGGCACTCATTCTCGGACAAACTAGACCTAGCCTTGTGGTCCCCTCCATCCCCAGCATCCTGCAATGTCACTTTTCATTAAGCTTCATAAACTGTTCAAGTGACAATTCTCTCTGCATTCATTGCTGTACCAGCCCAGGGAGTAGGAATGGCCTCTGGTTAACACCACATCACTGCTGTGCCTTTGTTTTTGTGCATGTTGATCAGAAATTACCTGGCTTAGAGAAAGTAATTTAGTGATAAATGATTGCTCGTTCAGAGGTAGCCAGTTTCAGCCATAGCTGCCAGGTATTAATCTATTTGTCAATCCTTTCAGATCTTCTGTGCTGATGAGCAGCTCCCAACTCTGGAAAGTGAAGTCCCCTCTTCAGAGGGCAGAGAAGAGGGCAAAGAACTTATTCCACACCTTTACAGCTGCATTTGCAAGGTGCTCTTGAAGAAAGGAGGACCAACTGGGAGGGATTAGTGAGGGCCAGGGTTCCAGCTTTGACCTTCAAAGGGGCTTTTGAACAGACCTCAAAAGCAGGAAGAGCACAGATTTAAGTCTCCAAAGTGCCTGGGAATGTCTGGATGAAACACTGCATGGGAACATACCAGCTCATATAAAAAAAGTCAAAATTCTTTCACTGTTATCAACTTTCACAGAATTTTCAACAGGGGCATTCCCACAATGAAATTTTTGGACACAAAGGAACTGAAAGTTAAGTGAGTAGCTGGACTCCTCTTCACCTAGGATATGCAGCTCTCAAGATCCAATTCCTCTTCTGCAACAGGAGTTCAAAGCTCAGGCCTCCTACATTTTCTGAGCACTGACATCTCTCTTTGCTACAATGACTACTTACAAAGAGTAAGAGCTTTACACCTCTTTTATACCCGAGATGAACCCAGAAAAACAACAATAGCTTCCAACACGAGGACAAAGAATGTGACTTCCCAATTGTTTCGGTCACGACATAAAATCAGTCATCCAAGCCCGCTTGTTTGCAGAATGCATGCCATTTAAATAAGGATTGGCACACACAGCTCATAGGTCGGTCTGCAGCTAACCTCCCCAGTTAAGAGAAGAGATCCCAGAAATCATCAGGATGAGCCTGAACTCTGCATGCAAATACTTCTGAAATTCTACGGCCTGTTATTTGATATGTGGATCCAACTTTCACATGCATGGTTACCAAACATGGAGACGACACAATATACACCAAAATTTGAAACTTACAGCCTATTTTCATCATGCCAGCCAGAACTCAAACTCTGGAAACAATTCATCAGTCTTGTTTTGGATTTAGAATATTGCTACAGGATATTAGAAAAACTCATGGCTTTAAATGACTGCTGTATGGAGTACTTCGGAGAGCAGACAGATATCTAAGCCATTGCTAGAGTCCTGACAATGATCTACGCTCACATAGTGGCCTTTGTGCAAGCTCCTCTTTCAAAAGTCAGAACAATTTGATGGTGTTTCCTGATGCACCATGTACGATTCCTTTCTGTGATAGGCAACTTCTCATTCTGGTTGGAGCAGAGGGCTCCCTTTCCCTCTACTCCATGCTGAGCTTCAGTATCGTTTTATTGAGCCACTCGAGTTTGGAGACTCCCAGCAAGATAGTGACAGATTGTAAACTGCTTTACCGAGACCTGCAGGTAACAGGGCAGCATGCATGTGTTGTCTTCAAAGCAGATGCACAAGGCAGCTGGGACCCTTCCACCAAACCTCTCCTTCCAGCCTACCCTGTTTCCCATCATTCTCCCCTTGCTCTTTTTCTCTTCCTCTTCCACAAGCCAGGGAGGACCAGTATTTGGAAACAATTTCCTCTCTCTCTGACTTGGTCCCCAACTCCCTTCTTCCTTGTTGTGCTAGTTTTAGGTGGGGTAGCATTTGTTTTATTCACAATAGTAGCTTGTATTGGGCTGTGATTCAGATTTGTGCTGGAAACAGTGTTCATAACACAGCAACGTTTTTGTTATTGCTGAGCAGTGCTTACACAGGGCCAAGGCCTTTTCTGCTTCTTACACTTCCCCACCAGTGAGAAAGCGGGGGATCCACAATAAGTTGGTAGGGGACACAGCCAGGAGAGCTGATCCCAACTGGGATATCCCAGACCATAGGGTGCCATGCTCAGCACATAAATTAGAGGGAAAGTTGGCCAGGGGCTGTTGCTCAGAACTGGCTGGGCATGGGTTGGTTGGTGGTGAGCAATTGCTTTCATTTGCATCAGTTTACCATCTTGGGTTTTATTTCTCTCTTTTTTGTTGTTGTTGTTAGTTGTTTTTCTTTCCCTTACAATTTATTATTATTTTATTTAAACTGTGAAACTGCTTTTATCTCAGCCAACAACAAGTTTTCACAGTTTTATCCTTCCAAAACACTTGCTTTCCCCAACCTGCTGGGGAGAGCAAGCAAGCAGCTGTGCTGCTCTCAGATGCTTACTGGGGTTAAACCCCAACACTTGTGACCATGTCTCCAGCCAGAGCTTTAATGGCTGCTGGATGCAGTGGCTTTGGGACAAGCAGGGCTGCCCAGCCAGTTGCAGCTGGGACTGCTTCTCCCTCCACTCAAATGAGGGGGAGATGATGAGGAGGGATCATCCCCACTGCCTCTGGACCTCAGCCTCGGCAGCTCACCATGGGCACAGGCATCCTGCCCATGGCCGGCCGGGACTCGTGCAGGTGTGAGGGCGTTGGCGGGAGCTCAGGCAGTTCCCACGCCTCGGGAGTGCCACCGAGAGCCATTCCCCCTGCCTTTGAGCCGGCAGGTTTACAAGCCTCTAATTCCCAGCTACAAGCACTGCTCCCCGTGCCAAGGAAGCAGCGGCGCGTGCTGTCACTCACGCGGCTGGAAGGCCACTCCTGCCAGCATTTGCGGCTATCGTACCAGCTGCTCGGGGCTGGGAGCAGATGGCAGGATGGCACACCTGACAGGGAGCAGACCTTCCAAGGACGAAGGGGGAGGAAGAGTTTGCGTGCAGCATGGCCAGCCCCGATCCCCAGCCATGAAAAGACAGAGCAAATGTACCCACCCCTCTCTTTCTCTGCCACCCCCCAAGTCTCAAGAAGGGATTTTCACACTAGGGTAAACCTGGACAGGTGTCATTGATACCTCTAAATTTGTACAGTTCTCCTGCCTCAGCCAAAATGCCCTTTGTTTGAGCTAATTACCAAGCACATTGAGCTAATTATCAAGCAAAATCCCTGTTTAGTCTTTCCCATGAGCATTTTCTTCAGGAGGTCTCAGCTACTTTAAGCCCACTCCACACCCCAGAAACAATAGTGTTGGAAAAGGTGAGAGCTCTGGTCAAGGGTGAGCATATTTCTTCTCCAACCTTTGTCCGTTCTAAAAAGAGATGATGACAGAGCACAGGCTATGGAAGTTAATCCCAGTTCCAGCTCCTCATCTTCCCATCTCTTCCAGACAAAGTTAACAAAATGAACGGATATGGGAGAACATCACAAAGCGCAAGAGATATAAAACAGTGATTATGTCGCATACAATCCATCCTGAAGAACTGATATGTGAGCGCACATACATTTAAATATTTGAAAAGCATCTTTTACAATGAATATCAAAATGACTTACAATCCAAGTCAGAGAAAAATGCCCTCACTTCTCCCTATCTCCCTTTTCTCATTACAGAGATAAATCCCGCGTGCGTCTCTCAGCTGCAGAGGGAGACTGAAGAATATATATATAAAAACATATATGTGTGTGTATGTATAAAATATACAACATTAATAATCTCAGTAATTTTAAGAGAAGATTGCTGCAAAATACAGGCAGTCTGGGAGATGAGAAACTCTGGGTAATAGCCATTCTCTCTCTTCCCATCTGCAAAGTGGGTGGGAAAAGATGCCAGGTGGCAAATGCATGGGCTTGTATTGTGCACCAGAAAGTGAAAGCAAGGCAGGAAGAAAGGAGCTGGAAGGATGGCCAGCAGTTATGGACAGTCAGCACTGTCAACACCAAGCATGCAAGCAATTCTTATCCCAAGATTTTAAATCATGTCAGTTATGGACCTCTTCCCATTGCATTCTTGCTTTATAATGAAAACTGAAATGAATTGTAACTTCAGAAGCTCAGTCTTGTTTGGGTTTTGTTTTGTTTTGTTTCTTTCCAGCCAACCCCCCCAGCTACCGTGAAATTCCTTCAGGAACCTTGACAGCAGTGTTGCCACTGCAGCCGTGCCGCTTCCGCGTGTCACAGGAGATGCTCTGACTTGGGGGGAGCAATTCACACTCACATACACTGAGATGGAGAGATGTTGCTCTTTTAATTAGAGGGCTTCCCCTCTACTCCCAACCCTGGCCACACCTGAAAGCATA
The DNA here is from genome assembly GCA_013399855.1 of Oxyruncus cristatus. NCBI lineage: Eukaryota > Metazoa > Chordata > Aves > Passeriformes > Cotingidae > Oxyruncus > Oxyruncus cristatus. The sequence continues at coordinate 1,250,151 of VXAY01002774.1, read as the reverse complement.
TGCAACATCACAACTATACCTCAACGTACGTTTCTCCTCTTCTCTGTGATTCTTATTAAATTCATAGGTGATTTACTTGGTCATATTTTGTACCTGAACCTCTCAATTTCTAAGTGTTTTTCCCTATGTGAATACATACACATTCATAGGTTTTGATCTATTGTGCCTTCACTGTTGACACCACGATGTGAGTACCACTGCCTTGGCCTCCCGGTACAATGCCACAGCCTGCAAAGCTGCAGCACCTTTCACACAGCAACACACAGTGTCCTGCCTACACAAGGCTGAAGAATCCTGTCAGTACTCCAATGTACATTCACAACCATGAATCACACCAATAACATTAATCAGGGTTCTAGAAAATAGAAGGGATTTCCAAACAATAAGAAAAGTTCATTTCCCCCCTTCTTTTTGTCATTAATGAGCCTCAAGGGTCATTGCAAGCCATATTTTCAAGCCTTGCTCTGTCACCAAAACCACAAAAGGTTGAGAACAATTTACTTTCAGAAGCAGAGGCATCTGGTAAAGCACAAATTATCACTGAGACACATGACAAAAAATTCCAGAACTGGTAGTGCTACAATTGCCTTCTGTGTAGAAACCACGATAAAAAGACAGTTCTATGAAGTGGTCTCTACAAAGCGTCACAATAAATAAGAGGGACAGTGAGAAATGCAGCATAAATCTCCTGACCACAAACGTGCTTTTCCAACCAGACCAGGCTGTCGCCATAACATGCACTCCCAGGACCCTGTGCACCCAAATGAATTGTTCTCTGTTAATATTTCTAGCTGTACACGCAGTGGATGCCAGGATTCTATAGCTGCACTTGTCACACAGGAAGAGCACAGTCTCCTCTTCCCACAGATGCACCTCTATTTTTACACAGCTGTATATAATGTTTCCATGTATGTATCCAGTGGCAAGGCACAGTGCCTGTGAAGTTATAAGCACATGCCAAGGCTCCTACATGTGCAGGATGCCAGAGCCCAGTGTGTATGTCCTGGATAACTGAACAGAGCCCTGTGCCCTGGCTGTGTCTCTTACTGTTTGAGCTTTGTAAAAAGTGACAGACGCATGCATTTCTCCTCAGCTTTGACTCATGAGTATAGCAGTGCTTGCATGAACCCAGGTGTTGAACGAATGATCAGCCAGCTGTAATGTTACTTTAAATGCAAGTTTGTGTATTGGCTCTCAGAACAAGACTGAGAGATGCAGTTGAAAGGAACACAGTCACTCTGAGTACAGGATCTGCATAAATCACTGTCCAGTATATTCATTCCTATTGACAGATTAATTCCTTTCTCAGGTTTTGCTTAAAAGTGTACCACTGAATACTAATAACAGTTCCCAGAGCTGCAGTAATGTCACTCAAAGCAGAGTGAAAGATGTCGAAGGGAATGATCTATGGCCTCCTTGGTAGGGAAGCTCCCAGCTGCTCCAGGTCCCCAGGCTGGCAGCTGGCAGCAGTGAATACAAGGAGCCACCTCCTCACCTTGCAAGTGGATGGGATTACCTAAGTCTCTAATTCTGGCAGGAGGTTGCTTCGGAAGGAAGAGTGCAGAGACTTTTTAAACATGGAAGAAAACCTCTCAACGTCTGCCAGAGTAAAACTGGAAATAGCAAGGCAAATCTTCATCACCCCATAAAACTAGCTGCATATGTGACACAGCAAGGGCACTGGCCTGAGAAGCAGGGCAGGCAGCAGAGCAGGGAATCTCTGTAATGTTTCCCAGCCCCAGCTGATTTGTTGGGTGCATTTCATTTTCTGCACCCAAAAAAAAAAAATGAATGCAAAGGTATTTTCCCTTAATCAAGTCTCCCAAGCGAGGTGTCAGGCACAGAGAAATCACTTGTCACTCCAGTGCTTCCCAGCATGCGCTCGCTGCACCAAGGAACGGAGGGCAAAGGGATTACAGAATTAAGCGATACCGGTACAGCAGCCGGAGAGTGGCCAAGATTTACCTGTCACTTGGAAGAAAACTCCATTTCATTTTGTGATTTACTAACAGTGAAAGTTAAAGTGGTGGGGCCTGGCCAAGCCCTGGGATCTATAAGCAGGCAACGTAAAACCATCAGCCCGTGACAGCCCACACCAGGCAACTTAACCTTTCTCTGGGCAAGGCAAGAGCAGCTGCACAGTAATCCCTTGGTTCAGGCTTAGGGACAGGCTCATAGATTCCTATGGGACTTCATTGCTGCCTGTCAGTCAACTGCAGGACCAGCCTCATCCCTTCTCAGAGGACCACAAGTGGTGTTTTCTGGGAATCAGGATAAGGGCATTAGCCCTGCAAGGCTGGAAAAGTGGCTTCCCATCTCCATGCATAAAGCCAGCAAAGTTTGAAGGAAACAGTTCTTCAAGCTGTGAGGTGCCCACTGGATTTTGCTGATGGCAGCACCAGGACCAGCCTGGCAAGGTCCTGCATAGATGAGGATGAAATGAGAGAGCAGAGAAAAAGGCCCAGCTAGCACAATTCCCCTCCTCTTCAAGTAGCCTTCTTGCACTAGACTGTCTCCAGCAGCAGAACTGGCAGGAGTGTGAGAGTCCATAGTGCTGCATCTGCCCCTGCTGATGGCAAATGACCCTTAAGGTAAAATCTGGTCCTGCCCATACATTTTCTCTAGTGAAAACACTCTTTTTTCTCCCCCAAGAAAAGTTTTGACCTCCATCACTCCTAGTTCTCTTCTCCACTTACTCACGTAGAGATATGATTAAAAGCCCCTGGGACAAAGCCCTCAAAAATAACATCTTGCTCTTCTACTTTTTAGTGCATACCTTCATTCTATTTCACCTCAGCAGACATCCCTTCTTCCCCTAGGATCCCACCTGTCTCTGTGACTGCTTCTCTTCCTTCTCTAAACCATCCTCCCCAGTTGTGTGCTGGCTGGGGTGGTCTAGTCAGAATGAATACTCATTATATCTCCTTTGCAAATGATCACAGTGTCTTTGTCACAGTTTGATACAGATTTCCCCCCACATTTTGGACTGTGGTGCCTCCCCTGTCATTCTACCGTTCCACCAGAACTGATTGCTCTGAAGGGCAAGAGATGAGCTCCTGTTGAAAGACAAAAAAATTAACAATTTCACGGGTATTGGGGGGAGAGGTTGAATGAAAACTGGGAGTTAGCAGATGGCTGGCTGTTTTTCTCTAGTTGGCTGAACCAAACTCCAGAGCTGAACGTCTCTTAATTTGGAGAAAAACCTAGCTCACTTGACTCTATTTCAGGTTGTAAAAAGTGTAACTAGTGCACTCTTAAAAGCCAGGTGTACCTGAAGGCAGATTAATCCCAATGCCTGATTCAATGCAATGCTGTTTCATACTGCAACAATAACCATTCTCAGGCTCTTTATCTGTCAGCTAGGTTTGTTCCTATTGATTGTATCCTTTCATGAACTCAACTGCACCTTAATGCCAGAAAAGGCCTTTCTCCTGCTCTGTTTCAGTGTCAATGGCACACTGCCTTCCAGCTTGGTGCAATGGTCCCAGCCTTGCACAACTCTGAGTCCTCAAGCTTCTGCTTGTTGTCCTTATTATAAATAAACCTCAGGGTGACACAAACACTGTTTTTGTCCACAGAGATGCTGACTAGCACTTAGAAGAGCTAGTCATGCAAAGATGACAGCACGCGTGCTGGAATTAAAAAGCAGTACCTCTGCTAAAGGGTTATCTGACTCATCCTGCTCTGCCAAAGGAACATGTGCTGGTTACACTCATGTCCTACGCACTGTCACCTTTACTGTGCAAGCTGCCTCTTGCTCCTCATTATGAGCTTACATGCTGAGCAGTACCCTGCTTGTACAGGAGCCACAGACCGTAAGTACTCTGCTATCTCCTCAACTTTTCTCAATCCTCCCCTCCACAGAAAGACACTGTGCTTTCTTCTGCTTAGGCTAAGTCCTTGAAAACCTTGAAATCCACCAATGAACAATCATCTTTGTTCTCTTTCTACTTCTTCAGTTTCTTCCCCTGGCTTTTTTTTCTTGTCACTCCATTCACCTGCATCTCTGCCTGTGCTCTCTCCATGCATTTCAACCCCCGATACCTCTCTCGTGTCTTTACCTGCTTCCAAACTCTTCTATCAGTCTTTCTGCTTTTCTGTTTCTATAATCTACTCTGAATTGTCTTGTCTCTGCCATTTTTAAGAAAAATCAAGAGTGCCCATGATTATGTGAAAGGTACCTCCCTGGATTTTTTAAAATCTTCCAAAACAGGGCCCAAGGCTCAGTCAAAGCCTATTTGCTTAAAAATAGTTAAACAAAAAAGCTTGTGCCAGTTACAGACACAGTTAGTTCTTCACACACACCAAGAGGTACTCATCTGTTCTACTTCATCTCCGAACAGCAGCAATAAAATATTATTCAAATTCTCTTCCTTGTCCTTCTGTGGGACAGTGCTAGGCAGAGCTGATGGGTAAACACAGATTAACTGGTTTACAGCACTTCTAATTGGCCAGTACAGGGCTTCTCCGTGTACATCCATGGCTCTGATACACCAAATAAGGCATAATTTATCTTATTTACACTGCATGTAAATTCTTGAGACCACTCTTTTTAGATACAGACTTGTGACATTGCCTCTCCAGAAGTGAGGCAAACCCACAGTGCTGCTGGGGGCTGATGGTACAGCCAATCACCTACTTGGGTGCAAAGTTGTTCAATCAAGCATGCCTGGATTTGACATTTTTGCCTCAACATTCATCTGCAAACAGATGGAAAAGCAAGGGGCCAAGTTTGGGTCCACAAAAGAGAAAAACATGGCCAAATCTTAATAAACGGGAGGACCAATGGGATTACAAAGCAGAGAACTTAGCTTTAGTTCCCAGGCACAGACAGGGACAAATAACCAGACTACCTGCAATCACTAGCAAGATAACAAGGAGATGAGTAACAGGCAACATGAACTTGTCAAGGAAAATCATGTCAAACCAACCTAATTCTCTTCAGCGGAAGAGTAACGTGTCTTGTGGACAGCAGAGAAACAGTTCAGTCATGCATCCTGACCTTAGTAGGCTTTCTGACACCCTTTCTCCTACAAGCCAGCTCAGAATATATGGTCTAGATGAATGTACTGTGCAATGGCTAGAGTTTGTTGGAAAACAGTACTCAGAAAGTTGTTACTAATGGCTCACTGTCAAAATGCAAGGATACACCAGTGGGGTTTCTGCAGGGATCTGTTCGCAGTCTGGTGATATTCAATATTTTCATTAATGACCAGAATGAAGTCTGTTTATTAAATCTGCAGGTGACAGCAAGCTGAGGAGGAGACCACGTGGAAGACAGGCATGGAATTAAAAATTATCTCATTTACAAAAGAACCAATAAAAATTGGAATAAAATACTATATGGGTATGTGCAAAGTATTGTAGTTTGGTGGGAATAATAGCCTCCAAGGACAGAGGATGAACCAGATATTGAACGTGCTGGTAGAAAAGAGGGTTAAAATAGACAAGGCAACAGTAAGCCACAAGCTCAACAGGAATCACCACTGCCTTGCTAGAAAGGAAAAAGAAAATTTTTGTACATGTAAATGTACAAGGATAAAATTTACAAAACAAAGAAAATAACCTGCCTTAGCTAACACTGGTAAGAATCAGCCAGAGCATTGTATTCACCTCGGGAGAATAACACCAAGGAAAACATAGCCCCACTGGAGAGAGACCTGAGGAAGGCAACGATAATAGCCAGAAGCTGAGAAAGCACCATTTATAAGGGAGTTTGAATGCATTGTGTCTGTTTACTTTAAAGAAGACAAACAAAGATATGAGGCATCAGAACAGTTTTCAAAAACTTGAAAAGTTTCTGGGGAAAAAAAATTAGAATAGTTTGTTCTGTGTACCTATGTCATACATCAAGGAAAGGGGAGGTTAAATTGCAGAAGGGGAGATTAAGATAAGAAGTCATCACTGAGCTCTAGTGACAAAAGCGTTTAAGCACTGGGAAAGATTGCCTCAGGTTGGAGAGAACCCACCAGTGTAGGTGTTTGGGAATCAACTAGACCAACATGGCAGGAAACAGCCAACTATGGCTGATCTGGTGTTTTGGCAGTGGGATGGACGAGATCCTCTCACCAGCTTACTTTTAGCCATCTCATCACAGCTAGTTTCTTTCACACAAAACACTAATCCATGTACAATCCCTTCCTCACAGTCATTACTCACAGACATACAAACTACAAGCAGTAAGATGGACTGCTGGTCCATCGCTGCCATGCCAGTGCTTTGGATGGTGACAGTGACGACCCCACACTGTATCTTTAAAACTGTGTGGTGGGGATGCGTTAAAACTTTTCTTTCCACCTGATTAAATAGATCAGCTTATGACACAGTCCATAAGGGATTTACTTTTTGGCACCACTGGGGATGACCCCACCAATGTAAGAAGCTAAGGCAACAGATCCCAAAATAGGGGTCTTGACTCCAACAAAAAAGTCTGAAATCTTGCAGGAAAGATCACTGCCCCTGAAAATGGAGCATCAAGAAGAAAAGTTTGGAAACTCCAGAGCTAAGGGCTTTTTCTGCAAGAATCTGACAACTTTCCTTCTCAACTGAAAGCTGTTTTGCGACGCAAATCCTATATCGAGGTACTGGCCTTTGTAACTCTATATTCCTCTGCAGTATAAGGAGCAGCAGGACAAACACAAGCTCCTGTAGCAGTGACCTGGGTTATCTGCGACTAGACCTGAACAGAAAATGGAATTTTGTCTACAGTGAAACGACACTGTCCAACACTTCCCAAGCAAAAGCACTCTGACTGTATATTCCTGTCCTCTTTGCCTCTAAGTGGTTACAACAGGCGCTACTGACCAGGGACCAATTACAGGGACCAGTCCAGGCACCAGTCCTTAGACATTTCCTCTGTGCATATCTCACATTTAGCTGAAGGGGGTGAGGCAGCCTGGACTTGGAAGGTAAATCACTGGATAAGAGCAGAACACTAGAACATTTTTCACGACCTTTCTAATGAAGATATTCAGGTCTCAAAATGTTACAAAAGGACACTCAGGCCTTTTCTTTTCTAACAGTTGTGGTGGGAATATGAATGACTGTGCACCACCACATAAAAGATATAAATAAGAAAGGGAGAGAAAAATTACTTAGGTTAGTCCAAATGCATCTCATTAGGAAGAAACAACACCAAGAAAAACAAAATTAAGGGTTGGGGTGAAGGACTGTGTAGCTCAGAGTGTGACATCCCATATACAATTCTCGCCAAGAAAATGCAACATGCCTCATCTCATAGGCCTTTGCATCTGTGAAACATGCAAAACAACTGCAAGATTAGACGCCTGCCATCATGTCTTCTTGAACATATGCATGCCTCCTAGTGAAAAGAGCTACTGCTTTGTCAGGCCACTTCCCCTTCCGTGATTTTCTGAATCTCTGCTGATTTCCTCTTGGGGAGCTTCCAGATGGTGTCCTTACTAAAATGGAGGCTCAGTGCTCCCCCGGACCCTCACACGGTTAAGCACTTAGCCATTGCCACAATGGGAAACACCTTTTACAATTCAATTTGATCTTTCTCAAGGATTACTAGAAGCACCTACTCTCACTGTAGCAAAATGTTAGGCTGCAATAAATGATTTCACCATAAGAGGTTTTAACTGTCATAGGCATCAAAATGGCTTTGCAATGGTTATGAGTAGATTTAACTCAGAAGTTTGACAGTCCCACGTGCTCCACAGCATACTGAATGATTCAATAATGATAGTGTACATATCTCCCCAGGGGACCCCAGTGTGAAGATGCACAGACACTTAGAGCTCACAGCCCCAGAAACAACGAAGCATCTCACTCCCTTGGCTGCATATGGGCAGGGAACCAGCTTTTCTTTCAGATCACACTTAGCATCAAGTGAGTGAAGGAACCAGGGATGATTACACCTCACTTCTGGATGTATGTGACAAGTCTCCCACCCTTCCTTCACCTCATGTTGCATTAACTGTCTGCAAGGAGATTTTTATGCCATTTGCAAAACTGTGGCAGTAGAGATAAGCAGCAAGGTGTGGCAGGAAACATTATCAGAGGAAGAGATAGACAGCCCACAGCTGATACCAGACTAGGGTGCAAACTACTTGGTTTATGCCTGTGTTGCAAAAGGCAACACCTTCTACAGCACAGTACCTGTAAACTGGGGTGCTGGAATGGGTCCAGAAAGGAAAGGAAGGGTTTTCCAGCACACCACCACACTTTACATGATACCTGGGGCATAGAAAAGGAAACCACCTTGCTCTATTTAAGATAAAAAGCTTATGTTGAAAGAGGGTTACTTCAAGCTTGGTGCCTGGAGCAGGTGCATACATTTGGCTGGCTCTCTTGGTGAGTGCAGCATTCACAACTGGAGACAGATTTTTTCAAAAGCGCTGATATCTCATTTGGGCAACAAACCTAGTGTCCAGGTTTTCAAAACAGAGCTCCTCGTGCTGGCAGTGAGCATGGTTTAAAAACAGGACCTTTAATGACAGTCACTAGAAGTCTTATAAGTCAGTGCTACAGGTGCTCAGCATCTGTGGAGGTAGCAGCATGTGTTAAACCCTCCTGAGTGGATGCCTCAAAATTTCTCTTGCCCTCTCTGGGACACAGGGCAAATTCACAGCCACTTAAACGGCTTCACCCATTCAAGCCCATGGATACGCAGACAAATATTTCCACATTTTAGAAACTAAAATGCAATTAAGATACTTTCTAGATAGACATGAGAAGTATAGTGAGAAGTTTTTTGGAGGAGGTTTTGGAAGCAAATATTTAAACTGCAAATTTCTCATAGAAATTTGATTTCTTCAACTAGATTTCAAAGAAACCTTTCACTTAGCAGCAGAGCATAATTTTCTTTTGCATACGGACCTCTGACCAATCCTTCTGCCCTTCCCAAATGCCTCTCTAAAATTGCTCACATGGGGAAATCTGCAGTGCTCCAGCTGCCAGATGAATCATATACATGCTGTACACAAGTCATGCAACACAATTCCACTTCTGAGATTGTGATAAATATGGTTTCACAAGTAATTCTTCTGATATGGCTTACAGAAACCGTAACAAACATAGAGAACATACACACCAGACATCAGTGTAAGAGATGCCTGAGAAAGTGTGTGTGCAGTTAACTTCCCTCTCGACGAGGATGTGGCCAGTGAAAGAAATCTGACAAACACAGGGCTGATGTATTTCAGAAGACAACATGAATGTGAACAATGAAAAACCATTTCACAAGCTTCTAAAACTAAAATGGCCAGCTCCTGTAAAACTGCTGGAGGAAGAAATAGGCAAGTGTGGGTCCAGGAAAGTCAGTTATAAAACAAAGTAGGTTCCAAACTCAGTTTGCATGATTCCATATAAAAGGAGAATTCAGAGAAACCATACTATGTCTGCTCTGAAAGATTATTTCTGCAAGGTGAGGTCTGGTTTGAGTACAAAGTGCCAGAAACATTTCCACCAGTGACAGCTAAAACTACAGACAGATGAGAAGTACGGCTGCATTTTTTTAGGAACTATGTTTCCAATTTTATAATAGGGAATACAGAACTTCTACTTAACCAGTACAAAATAAGTTTCTTTCCTAGGAAACCAGTTTAGTTTTCAAAGCCGCCTCTGTTAGAGTTGACAAGTGCTTTAAACCATGAACACCTTAAAGCGGTGAACTTAAAATAAATCAGCCATACAGGCGAACACACTGGATGCCTGCAAGCCATGACAAGAAGGTAATCCCAGACATGCATCCTACTAGATCGCAACAGTCAGTGTGACAGCAGATAGTGCCTTCAGAATGAGTGTACCTGCAACCGGCACTACTAGGGCTCTCCCGACAATATGCAGATTTCTCTTGGGCAACTCCCAAGTGCAGAAAAAAGTCCTGCTTTTCATGCCTTCCTAATTATTCCCAGTCACTATCAAAGTCTCGTGCTTCATGTTGTCTTCCACTAAAAAAAAAAAAAATCCCAGGATTTTTGGCAAAAACTGTTGCATCAGTGAGAGGGTTCCCCCCAAATTCAAAAAGACCTTGATAAAACCATTTGTTAATGATTCCAAAAACTTGTAAGGACTGTGAAAATTCTGCAAAAGACATATGGAATATAGAAAGACTCAAAACAAGTGCATGTTAAACATTTCCAAAATGTTCCAAGTTTTGGAATGCTAAAATATGTTGGAACATTCAAACATTTCCAAAATGTTTTAACATTTTTATGCATACAGAAACTTTAATCAGAATATTATAATCCAGGACCCAGAAGTGAATATTGCATGCCCCAGTAGGGGACTGCCAGTCTCCCTATCCAAATGAGAAAATCTTCACGATTATTAATTTCCAAAATGTGCTGTCACATCGGAAGCTTAAATTTATCTCATATATAAATCTTCCTAGGAAACTTTTTTTGAAAAATACAGATTAAAAAAAAAACAAAACAAAACAACCTAATTTGGCAGGGAAATATGACCCTGTTCTGCACATGTATGACTATTTGAAGCAGATCATGAGTTTGCAATTGGTATTTTTGATCCTGTCTGCAAGGAAGAAAACAGACTCCTGAGATCTCTTCCAACTTTTCATTTTTGCTATTCTAATATTGGATTGATTCCCAGGCAAATGAATTACTGGATGCAATGCAGGTTAGACACTCCAGGGTACATAATGAATGGGAGGTTTATTATTATTTATATATATAAAATGTGTGCATGTGGCTTTACAAGCAGCTCATGGGTTTAATTTCCAGACATGTGTGTGCAATAGAAAAGAGAAGAAGTAAGGTTTGTGTCTGCGTTCAGAAATCCTTTTCACATAAAATTCATCTCTTCTTGCTCTGTCCTTGACCGAGTTTTCCCTGCCCACAGTCCCAGGAAGGCACAGGTTTATTTGGGGAATAACTCCTACCCTGCTGTGGTAGAACAAGTCCTATTGCTGTGATTTGCGACAAGTATTGAGGGGGAAAGAGAAAGCCAAGAGCCTACAATATGAGTCCTCCCCTGGTATACCGCTGTAACACACTCCCCTGATAGTTCAGCAGATGCCCATCTCCAAGAAGCTCTTCAAGGCCACACAGTACAGCACAGCTGAGCAGGTCTGCCAAACCTGCTGGCACTCTGGCTGTGCCCAGGTCCTGGCCCAAAGTCTGCTTTCGAGGCATAATCCCTGAAGCATTCAACCACCAAAAAAGTGGTTCCACAGGAGCTGAAGGGGGCTGGGGAAACCAGGCACAGCACTGCTAAAACAGCAACAGCTGCTGCTCAGCGTGGGCCATTTCCCTTTACTTTCCCAATGGGAAACCTACTCTAAAGACAGCATTCATGATGGGTCTGAGTAGAAGGCTGTGGGTTGGTATTCCTCACCCCCCTCCATTCTGGCGCTTCCCTATGGCACGATAGCCCTCCCGAAATCCAAGAGTGTACCTTGATCCAAGGTACCCAAAGAGCGGGTCACCTCTGCATGTCCCTGTGAGGGCAGGCTGGGGGGCACCTCCAGGGGCACAGGACGCTGCCAGGGACAGCAGGTCTGAACAGGGTTCACCCAGCTCTGCCTTCCACAACCGACCTGTTCTGGGCACCAACGGAACAGGCAGTGCAGCGTTGGCATAGCCCATGGGGGCTTGGCCCACCTGCCTTGGCAACAGGGGTCACAGGGGTGACATCACCTGCCGTGGCATTCCGCTCCCAGCCAGCGATGGCTCTGATGTCACAGCAGAGTTGAACAGCTCCCAGGCAGGGTGGGGCGGGGCTGCACCTTGACTCCCTCGTGACTCCCCCAATTTCCCCTCCTACCCTCCGAGAGCTCTACCCCCAGTATTCCCACACATCCCTGTAGCCAAGGGGTGGCTGCTGCTGTGCCTAGTCTTCACAGGGCTCCCCAGACAATGCACAGCAAAAGCACAGATGCCACCTGAGGGGCAGTGTTATTCAGGACAGGGAAGCAGATCACCTGAGCGTAACTAAGAGCAGTTTCCTTCCTAGGATAGGGCATGGGGAATGGAAGACAGAAGGGCTGTACCAGCACTGGCAGGCACAGTGCGGGCACGGGAGAAGCAAGAGGAAGGCTGGAGCCTGCAGAAGGCCCACAGTGGGGAGGAACAGCTCAGGTGAAGCTGATGTCGTGGCCAAGTGAGGAAAATCACTGGCAGCACTCCTGCAGCAGTGTGAGTTTGGCACAGCTAGCATTGTGCTGGCACTGCTGGCTCACTGTCGGGAGAGCTCTGGGCCTCTCCTTTTCTGCTTTTCCCCTTCCCTTACAGGGAGCAGCACGCCTCTTTAAACGGCAATTCAAGCCTCTCCTCCTCAGTAGAATAAAGGAAGAGATCATAGAACCATAGAATATCCGAGGTTGTAAGGGAACCACAAGGATCATTGAGACTAACTCCACAGGACAACCCCCAAAAATCACATCATGTGCCTGAGTGTGATGTCCAAGGACTTCGGGAGCTGTGGCAGGCTTGGTGCCGATGGGAAGAGGAAAGGCACACTCCGGCTCAGTCTAGACTACCGATTTAACTCACGTTAATTGCTCCCCAATTAGCCAGAGTTAGCTAACACATTTGTAAACACCAGCCTAGGCACTGCACAAACATTTGTTCTAAGACAGATATGTAAAATAGTTAAGTGGATGCTAAGGCAATTAGGTATAATCTTATTACTTCCCTTTCCCGCATCCCCTTTTCACCCTTTGCTGGAGCGCAGACCTGAGCTCGGTGGCACAGGACTTTTTTTTCAAAAAGCACTACAAAGGTAAACCTTAGGGCTATCGCATGCAAAACCCTGATAAGGTGCTATTAGTTCCCAGCCAACTTTCAAAGACAGAGTACCGTAGGGTTTTACAGCAGCAGACATTCAATGCGCACAGAATCCACTAAGTAGGTGTAAAAGCCTTCTGAGTTTCTCAATTTTGATTTATATTCTCTTTAAAAAAATCATTAGGCTGTAGATTTTTTGGTGTTCTTTATACAGACAGACCCCTCACCCCCTTCGTTATGGCCGTATATCAAAATGTAAGGTTTCAACGTGACATTCACACTTATGCTACTTTAGCACGCGTGGCAACACGTTCCCCTCTGATTTTCTTTCAAAGATGCCTTATCAGTCTTTATATACGATCATAATGTGGAGCATATATCAACGGGATTCTTCAGAGCTGGAGAAGAATTGCAATCTCTGAGCGCTTTTACAATCCCATGAGCAAAAAAGCAGGTTAGGGTTTTCCAAATCTAGCTTGCAGCTCCCAGCTCCACACACGTATTTCCCTCCCCTCACTTGTCAGAAATACGCAGCTTGTATCCAAAGCAGAACAGAAACTGGCATCTGGATGTAAAACATAAGTTTCTGCAAGGTTCTTGGGATACAAGGCAACATATTCTTCTCAGCCCAGGTCCAAGTAGAAAATGCAGCCTCTAAATGAGCCACCTCCTCTTTGCTCTTCTGCAGGGCTGGCAAGCCAAGGGCAAGCAAGTTGGAAAGGGCTCATCATCAGTGTCCCAGGCTGTGCTTGCCTTTAAGGCTGAGAGCAACCACCCCCCCTTTTGCAGGCGTGCCATTCAGTGCACTTTGGTTTGGATGACCAAACTTTATCATGGTAAAGTATTTCCTTAACAAGTCAGCTCTCACGTGAATTCAAAATGACATCGATTTCACAGCTAACCCTCCCAGCACAAACAAATTTCAAAATTATTCACAGAAATTTTGTAACGTTTTCCTTCCAGGTGTGAAAGACAGAAAGAGTTTTAAAATTCCTATCATCCAATGTTTCAGTCTTATTCCTTGAAATGCCCCAAACTGCTCAATTTCAGGCTGTTTTAGCGTTAAGATGCATTTTCCTTTTGTCTTAGAAAAGCCTGAGGAAGGTTAAGCGCCTCCATTCTTTTGCTACAGGCTGTGTTATGTAGATCATATCTCCCGTGATTTAACTCTGCTTTGTGAGAAGGAAGCCACGACCATGTACCATTTTGCTCTTTTCTTCAAGTTAAGCTATCTAGAGAAGATGGCTAAAATGACAATCCCCTCAACCTAATAAAGGAAAAGGAAATTAAATTAGCTTCATCTTTTTTGGAACTAATTAGAAATAAAAAGTTTGAATCTACTAAAAATGTGTATGATTTTGCTTGGGTCAAAACTTGACCCAAATTCTTCAACATTCACTTTAATAATAACAGCATGGGGGAAGGGTAACAACAACCAACAAAAAAAAATAAAGATGAAAGTAAGGGGAAAAAAAGTGCATTTTTAACCTCATGGCAACTGTCAGAAGTTATCTCAAGTGGAAAAATATTACACTGATAGCATACTTTGGTTATACCACAAGATAAACTTGGTGATGTCAGCCTCAGGCTCAGCTAAATCAGATTGACCTGACCTAGATTACACTCAGGAAAAAAAAAAAACAAAAAACACAACAACAAAACAACCTGACTTTTCTGTGGTTTTCTGCCTCTTTTAACCACATTAATCTAAAGTAAAAAAGACCTAAAGTGCACCAAAGTCATTTCACCAAGCTGACAAAATTCCTTTCAGATCATGACAAGCAACTCCTTTTCCACATCAAGTTGAAAATTGTAACTAAGAAGTCAGCCACCATCCCCATAGACTTCCCTAAATTCTCGCAATATTATGAAGCAATATATTGCCTAGATCAAATCCCCTGACACCAGGATCTACTCTGATGGTTTCTCTGGCAGATCACCAGGGCAAGTGACAGTGTCCCCAGCAGGCTGCAGGTGGCATATATTGACACCACATATATGGAAGACCACAACGCTGTACTCAGTGTGGATGCATGTTTGAAGGAATGAGACATTTAGCCTAGTGATCTTAGAAAATTCAAGAACCAGCTGCCATGAAAGAGAGGTGGAAAGTGTAGTCTGTGTATGCCCTGAGACTCAGCGCCCTTGGCCCAGGCACTGCCTCCAGTGTGGGAAACTGAATGTCGCTTTTGGGAACGAGCAGCAGCTCTGCCATTTACATACATTAATCCTTGGAAGTACAGGAGGCATTATCATTTGCCAGACTTGTTTGCATAATGAGGAACTCTCAAGAGAAATTTCTTGGAGAAGTGTTGCCATTAACGTGTATGTGTTACCACGGCATGTCAATTCAGCTCCCAACGCCTTTCTCCCCTCCTCCTCCCACTTACACCCGCTCATTGAAAAGGTGAAGTCCCTGCAAGAGACCCTTGGAGCAGGACTGTTAGATGTAGCTCATGTGCCACATTCTTACGAGATTTTCAGACCCTCTGACACCCTCCACACCCAGCCCTGCTCACTAAGCCCAAGGGGTTATGCCATGCCATTGATTTACTGCCTCCTCAAGCAGGCACTGGGCCGGGCAAGACTTTTGCTTGGCTAATTCATTGCTGTGGAATAGATATAATTTTCTCAGCCCTTTCTCACAGAACGGAATTGGGCCACGTTGGGGTGAGAATGACTGGGTAAGTAAAGGAATTAAACAAAGACTGTATTGTAAATGAGATGACCTTCACCCTCCTGCAGAAACATAGGGAAGGAAAGTGAAAGAGGGAAAGCAGTTAATGTTTTCGAACTACTGGTGTCTCCTTGCACCTAAGCAGTGGCAGCAGGGGCAGCAGAGGAGCTGCTGTGCTTCCAATAGGGAGGCTTCTGGCATCAGCCTGACTGATGGACCTCAGCTCTCCCTTCTTTCTGCATTCATGTGGCAGCCCACAGCCCTCTGCGTCTCAAGAGAGCATGAGAGTCTATGTTTCCAGGCAGCCTAAATAATGGCCCCTAATGGGTTCAGCAGTATTTTAAGAGCCTGAAAAATGGTGCAGGAAGCTCTCTCCTTCCTCTTCCTCCCCTGCCACTGCCCCTTCCACTAATTCAGCTGCATTATCAGGACTGGAAGTGCCAGCAAGCCTCTGCTTTCCCTCAGGGGCTAGCAGCACCAGGAAAGGGAACCACCGCCGCCAGCCAGTCTCACAGGTTTCCCCATTTGTTTTCATTTTGTCACCAGGTGCTTCTATTTAAGCTGTTATGAAGGATATCTCAATAAAAGCCCTACTGGACTCAAGAAGACAGAGGCTGACAGTGAATATGCCTCCCTTCTTCCTCTTGAACATCACCCTCTTGCCAAAACATCTAGTCATACTGTGAGGGACATAGGGAGAGCAGGCATGCCCAGGAGCTCTCTTCCCAACTTCCTCCCACCTTAGCCATTGCTGGAAACTGAGCTGTTCATGAATCACAGGTACCCTGCAAACCAGCTCAGCCAGTTCAGCAGTTAGGGTGCTAAACCAACATCATAAAGGTCTGGAGGGATGGCCTGCTCCACTCACACGGTTTAGTCTGCAGAGTAAAAACATTTACATTAATGTACCGGTTTCCATACAAAATCACTTCAAACTCATTCCTGCAGATCTTGGGGAACTGCATGGTTTTAGCACGGGGTCCATCCTTCTGCATTCTGAAAAGAAGTCAAACTTTCGCATGAAAATTGTGCACCTATCCTCCAAAAAGCAAATGCTGACAGGCAGCTGAGGGTACCTCTATGTCATACATTGCCTGAAAGGATTAGCTCAGATATCACTCCTGTGTGATGCTGCATTGTACACAGTGTAGGTGTACCTGAGCTGCCCTTACTGATGACCGCTGTAAGACAGTCTTGAGCCAACCTGAGATACCCCAGCCAAAGGCCAGAGATGCAAATATATGTAGCTCTTCCGGATGATTACATTTCCAAGGGAAAAAGTATGGTTATTTCAAGTTAGGAGTGGGAAGATTACCCAGTGGGAATTATGGATGGAAACTCAGGATCCCTACACGTGAGATCTGGATTTTACTCCCAGCTCTGCTGCTGACAGACTGTGGGGATCTGGGCACTTCATCTATCCACATTTCCCTTTCCCTTGCATAAAACTGTGGATGTCTTTGCAAACCTGTCCTTGAGCAGAATGCAGCACACAAGTGCTTGTTATTGTCGCACTGACGGCCCATGTGCAGTTTGCACAGCTGAGTACAGTCAGGTTGTAGGGGTCCATGGTTCCCTGCATCAGAGTTTGTGCCAGGCAGTGCCTGCTGGGCAACGCCTGCCTGCGCTCCCCCAGTGCGGTCTGCACACAGCTGTATGCAGCTGTCACATCAGCTCTGGAGGAGATCACATCTTCTGTCACATTCCCCTGCACACTCAGCGATACACATTCACACTCTGGATGTGGGATGTAAGTGGGATGCATATTTAGATCTGACTATCTCTGTGCGCTTCTCTGGGTACACATGCATGCGAGAATTGGGTCAGGAGAATCTCTTTCCCCTTTCATGTTACTCATCACAAAATCCCCTATACCCAATGTCACCTTTGCAAGTTGTTTTGCAAGCCCCTGATTAAAACATCTGCTTCTCTTCCTGCTTTGCTGAGTGAGGAGAACATCCACAGAAAGAAATGGAAGAAGCCATTAGCTTAGTCTCTAAGGGGGAACCCTTGAACAGCTCAGAAAAGCCTGTGCCAAGGGGAGGACACTGGAAAGTGAGAGCCAGCCAAGGAAAGAGACAGATGGAGCCAGCTCCACTCCAGTTCTCGGCTGCCTTTGCTGCACTGTGCACACAATATTCTTACAAGGTCTAATTTATAAACCCAGCTCGTGTTTATAAACTCTCCTGTCCTAATGGAAATGAAAACATTAATACAACCCAAGGATTCTTCACTTTCCAGGTTTTAATTAAAATCATAGGCGTTAAGAAGCAAGAGTGTCTTCGTGGAATACAAGTCTAATGAAGTATTTCCTCACACAGCACAAATCTCTGTGTGCAGTCCCAGCTCGCTGGCACCGGGTGCCCGAAACACCAACCCCCCTGGAACCAGGAGTTCACATCTTGAAAATTAGAAAAACAAATTATCCTGCAGTTTGTTTCAAATAAATGTAGGTGCCAAGATGGAGCTGGAAAAATACTACTAAGTAGGTAAGAGAAACCCCAACAACCTAGCAGAGTCATAAAACATGATCTCTTAATTGACTAACTGGAGGCGATAGTGACTACATTGCACTCTAAGAAGGGGGTGCTGCACGGCAAAAAGAAGAGGACTTGATGTGGGAGCAGTGCGTGAAGGCACAGTAGAGGAGGGGCAATGGGGAAGCAGTAGCAAAATAAGAAAAGGCAGCACAGGAGGTTGGAGCAAGGGGAGTTAAGGGCAATGGTGAGGCAGGTAAAAATGTAAACACATGAATATTGCAAGACCACATCACACAGACCTGTTCCCTCTGTTTCCCACGGGACCAAGGGAAAAAGTAGGAAAGGAACCAGCATGGAGCAACCTGCATGTATAGGCACAAACGAAGAGACTGATTTTTGGAAGGTGTAAAGCTGGCTGGAGGTCAAGGCTGATGGCAGAGCACCAGTTACTGCAAAATAAAGCCCAGCAGAAGGAGCAATTTCCCTTCACCATCATCCTCCAGGGAAAAATGTGTCTAGTCTGCTCACTCCAGAACTGTTTTCTACCCTACTGCATAGTGGTGCCTGCCTTGTCATGGGAGGCACATACAAAGAAGAAAGGGAGGAGACCCTGAAAAGCAAAACCAGCATGAAAGCAACAAAGCAGTGTGCAGATGAGAGGGCTCTAAACGGGGAGAGAGTGACTTTGCCTCCCCAAGCCCAGGTGCACCTCAGGGAAGAATATTGGCATTGCTGGCATCCCTCAAGCAGCTTAACAACAATGTTATATGGATTTGGCTTCATTTTAAGCACCCATCTCAATCGAGGGGACCTAGAGCTGGACCTAATCAGAATAGTGTGGGTGTGTGGTCCCAGGCTCCAGTCAGGATTCTGAAAATTTTCATCAGCCATACTTTGGTCTGAATCTTATTTCTAAAAGATTGCATCATATTGCAACCAGCAGGTTGTTTGTCCCATATTCTTCCCAGTTTAGGGCAGGTCCACTTGCTTAACAAGTTTTCAGTGATGCTCCTATTATGCTTGGTTGATTCTTGGTTTAATCTCATGGTGAGATTAAAAAAAGAAAAAGGCTTTTTTTCCCCCCTATTGTTCCTTTTCTTAAGTATTTGTTGGCCTGGGAGGCAATACAGATGCAGAAACACATTGCCCACAAGAATATGACTCACAACCACAGGAACTAGAATAACTGTGTCCTTGGCCTTAAATTCTGGGTTCACCGTGTGAGGCTGGAGAAATGGAAAAGAGATGCCTCATTTCCTCACCAAACACTGCTCAAGACCTGAACATGCTTCTTTCAAACCCCGGTCCAGCCAATAAAGCACATCGAATTACCAAAGACATGTCTCGCTTCAGACTCCTGTGCTTACAGGAGCAGCAACTTTCAGAGACAGAAAATCACAAGATGCTGCAGATTGGACTTGAAGGAAATGGAAGGACTCCTGTCAGCCTCAGGTGAAGTTGCAAACAAGTGCCTTCTCTGCCAGGAGGGAAGCAGTTTACCTTATGTCTCCCCAACCAATGTCAACACCAATACTGCAAAGCTGCAATGTCTTCAGCTAAAAGAACCCCCTCATCTGAACCCATTCACGGTGCCAAGAAGAGACAGGACTAAAGTGCTTGGGAAGTGAGGGAAACAAAGGAAGTGCTATGTTTAAGAGGTAAACATGCTTTCTGACCCCTGTAGGTAGCTGTACACAAGTGCTAATGAGGCCAAAAAAGGAACTGAAAGCATCACTGATCTTTGCAAATTGCTTCCTAGTTACTGGCCTAGTGTTGGAAACTCACAGTTTTATTGGGCTACTCCTTTGGTCAAGGTCTGCTCGGTTTGTATTAATTTTATTCTGACAATAAAGGGGAGGCTTTAGCCTCATTTAAAAATGCAACACTGCAGAATCAAATGGAAATGACCTTGCAAATCTAGAGGTTATAAATTAGCCAATGGAAAGGCATGTTGTGCAGTATTAAGAGGAACAGCGAAAATATGTACACTTACACATATTTGATTATTGGTTTATACTTTATAGTACCTTCTCTTAGAAGATCCCGAAGTCCTTACAGTAAATAGAAAAAAAAGAAAACAGAAAAAAAAAATACTTTGAATGTCTGATCCTGCATTCACAAGCCCCACTCCCAGATGGTTACACCAGTTGACACCATCTGGAGACCAGGATTGTCATTTCCCTGTGCCCAAGGCAGAGGTAAAACACAAAGAGATCAAAAAGCTCTGTCCATGACATCACTCCCTTGAAATGATACAATGGTCTGGTGCTGGCTTTGTACAGACCCATAAATCTCTTGTCAGCCAGTCTCCACTGCCTTTTGTCCTACTTTAGGTTTTTCTCTGGGATGGTGCCATCAACATCAGTATGATGAAGGACAGGTACTAAGAAAGATCTTTCTAATTTGGTCTGTTCCTTTTGCAAGTAAGTTCTTATTAGCAGATAAATATTCTACCCCAGTCATTGCTGTCATACCTAAACAACCATTGACACTGTCCTTACTCCCTTCAAGTTAGTGACAGATAAGCAGAAATTCTGTAAGATCAAGGTCAAGTTTAGAATCATAAAAGCTCAAAGAAAACTCACAGCTTTTGCAGGCCAGTTCTGCAAGAGATGCCAAAAAGTGACTTAGCCAAGATCACAGCTACAAGAAAGCAGCAATACTGGGGACTGCCTTTCATCCCCTGAGAATTTAACATAAACCCAAAATAAACTGCTAATATTGACACCATGGTATTTTATTTCAAGACAGTGACTGATTTGACAGTGTTTTAATACCTAACAGTAGAGACCTCCTTATTAATCTGATATAAATGACTGACACCTTTTTATTTTTTTTTTTTTTTTAATAACCTTGGACTCCCTCTGCTATACCTGGCTATGAAAAGGCAAACATAAACACCTTGGTTTTTCCAGTGGTAAGTTAGGAAAGAAAGAAAGAAGCAAAACGAAGACATTTGATTTTGACAGTATCTATCCTGGCATCTCATGACACTGCTTGCGAGAGCTAATGGAGAGTGATCACAATGCCAAAGAAACACGAGCAGACAGAAAGAGCTGTAAAGGAATCAGAATAAGTTGCAAATGCATCTAGACAAGTGATTAGGAATCTCACCTCCTCTCTACCAGCAGTCACTGGCTGTATTCCTCCTACTGGACTCAGGAAAGGTTAGGCCAGACCTTCCCTGTGTTTGAGGTGCCCAAGCTCCCAGAGAAACCTGGGTGCTTATCTGCCAGCAAAGCTGCATTTTGATTTTGTGTGCAGCAGTTTTGGCTCAGGAAGCCATTCTCAGATTCCTTCCAAATTCTTGCCAAACGGAAGTGCCCAGAAAGACAAACTAAAACCTGGCTGTGGCATTTTCGTAAGTAACTCTCTGTTGGTGTGTATATGTAAAAAGGGTAAAAAGGACTGCCCCAAATGGGAAGGTTATTATTAAAGGCTCCAGGAATACAGTTTTTTGATTTTTCTATTTCACAGTTGGTTGATTTCAAGCATTCTAATGGCTGCTTGCTACCCTAGTGCCCATCTGTCTATTTTAATAAATGTTCTTGGTAGCACTTACCTGGCAAACGTTCGAACACCCAGCAGCACAACCAAAGTTCACCCTAAATCAGGGGGCTGGAACAGCAAGCTATATGACAATGATGCAATCATCTTTCTCCCACAACACAGGCACTGGCAGCAGCAGATAGACAGATGGGCAAAACAAGCAGACAAGAAAACGTAATGGGCCTGGCCCCAACTCTCCTTCTTCCATTTTTTCCTGTTCAAGTCTGGGTGAGCAAAGGACAGGTTGCTGTAACACTTGAGTGCCCTGAGCAGCCACAGAGGGTGGGTGTCAGTCAGCAAAGATTCGTCAGCTGCCTTGGAGACGCTATGACATAAGTGATGCACTGAAGGCACCAGGTGACAGTGAACTGACCCTCTTTAGGACCCATTCATTATCTTTGATCTCTCTGTGTCTGGCTCTGGATCTAATCAGAGGTGACGGATGATAACTCTTGCTCCATCCTTTGGGCACCCAACTGTGCTCCCTCTCATTTGTCACAGGGTCCTCATCCATTCCCCAACAAACTCTCCATCCCACGTGCAGGACCTGGGACAGGAAGGGGATCAGTTTCCTGCAGACCAGTTTGTGCCACAGTGATGAGGATGGGCACAGGGTGGGCATCACCCTGTGGTAAGAAAGCTGGACACTGACCTGCTGTGTTCATACCCCAATCCTTTGGCTGGTCCCTCTAAACAGATCTGCTTCCTTTAATTACCTTGCTACTGTGAAAACACAAGTTGGGTCAGGATGTGAAGGTAAAACCCCCCGTATCTAACTTGAACTTCAGTGCAAGCAAGTGGGCTTTGTAGCCTGTTACTGCCCCTTTGCCCCCTTATGCGAGAGGGTGGGCCTGGCCCAAGCCCTCTCAAGGTTGTCTCAGTGGTGTTCATCTCTATTACAGAGCCATGGGAATTTCTCCCCGTACCTTTCCTTTTTCCAGTGTTGTTTTTATCAGATGCATGTCAAAACTGTAAGAGGTACCAATACTTTTTATCAGAGATGAGGCCCAAGTATAGCACTGAATCAGGCCATTCAGCAGGGACTGTACGTTTTTTGTGGGCAAGGAAAGGCTACTTTTTGACGTAAGTCTTTGACCTCCCTTCTCTTCAAGCATCAGATGGTGGAAGAATGTGGAGAGCAAGTCATGAAACAGGCAAAATTCAATACCAGGTAAATATTTATCATGCTAGGAGAGCTGCTGCCTTTGATGACCAGCTTTCCTGCCCTTTCACTTCACTCTCTACCCCAAAAGGTAGCATCCCTATGTGGTTGCTCTTAAAGTGGTGGCAGAAGCAGCCCATAAGAACACTGATATTCTGTTACTGCCTCAAGGACTTGAGCGTGTGTTTAAGTTTTGGCATTTCACCTCCATCAATACTAAAATTTAGAAAGAAATGTGTACAATGAAGGCTTATGTCTTAGGCCTTTTTCTTATTAATCCTATTACACTTGTCTTTATGAGCTCTCCAAGTTCCTTTTACTCCCTCCGGGGCTTGGCTGCAAATGAAATTTTGCATCTCAGTGTAAAATAACCAGAACATTTTTCTATAAAATTAAATAAAAATCCTCCACCCTGGCAGTACATGCCCAGAATCCAGTTTCTGAAGTCTACATCTTTCCTAGCCCTTCATTGTCTTCTTAACTTCTCTAAGCTTTGGAACAGGCTTTCTTTCGGTCCAGATCAATAACGTGAAGAAAAGTAAGGAGCAAACTTTAAACAATTCAGACAAACAAGAGGCAGAAAATGTGAGACAAAGTTGGAGAAGTCTATCACTTCTAGCAAACCTCCTCTTACTATATATGACTCAGTTTTCCGATGCATAAAATGGTAACAGTGATAGTCGTAGCCTGTGATGCAGGTGGGATGGCTCAGCTCATGGATGTTCAAGAGATTCTGCTGTAACTGATAGTAGCCATTGTATTATTACTATGGTTACACACCTTTTAGGTAAGTGTTTTGATTTCTGAACTTTACTGAATCTTCTTTGCTTTACAAAACTGGACTGGGATCTGTATAGACTCCAGAAATTCCCAGTCAGGCAAACAACTTTTTTTTTTTTTTTTAATATTCTTTTTGACTAGTGGGCTTCAAGAACAAAATCCTGTTGCCAGATTTGCATATATGTTCAATAAGAAAGTCATGCCTGATCTCAAAAAGCACATCATAATGACGAGAAGAAGCAGAATGGAAAATGTATTAGAATTCTTAATGCCATCTAGAGTTAGCAAGGCAGAGTGGAGTGACCAGAAATGAAAAATAATGGGTGAAGAAAGTTAATAGCATCCCTTCCCAGAGCTCCAACTGCTTTGAATTTAGTCTTCCAGAGAAAGGTAAGTATTATGTGGAAAACAATTCCCACCATATTAAGGGAGGGGGATTTTTACTGTACCATGTTTGAACAGGTTTGGTGCCCTAACATTATAATTTACCTTTGATCTGTAAAATCTGGATATGTGTTTGCAAATCACCACTACTACTCAAAATTTAAAGCCTTAAATATCTGATATGGCAGGATGACTTGGGCTGCAAGAAGAAAACAAGATCAAGAACAACTTGCAATACCTTAGAGAAACATTAACCCCAACCAGCTGAGCTCCTGTTCAACTCAAAAGCTCCACCAGCAGATTTCCACCTGCACAAATGTTTTTCTGTTCAACCTCTGCAGCACACCACTCTTTACCATAAAAGTTGACATTTAGATATGAAAAAATCAGGAAGGAAAGGGGATGATTTAAAAATAAAATGCAATTTACACTAATTATGTCATTACATAGGATGCTCTGCAAAAAAACATTAGCAAGTGAGATCATGTCAGCAAAGCTCAAGATGAGCTGTATGAAAGACTTGGAAGCTCCTAAGTCAGAAAGCTGTGGCTTCCTGCTGCTTTTCATTTCTTGGCCAATCAATGCTTTATAAAGACTTCTAGGATATAGTTAAAAGTACCTTTGCAGTCCTAATGTCTGCAGCATCTAAATAGGAAACCAGTGGTAACATACTGATGTGTGTAGCATCCTGGTGCAGAAAAGCATAGGAGCATTCCTGTTACAATGCAATGGAACGTACAAAGTGAGGCAGTCCTGAGTCACCTGTGGCAAAACAGTCAAACCAAAGACTTCCAAAGCCCAGCATTATGCTACAACCACTGACCATCCTCCATTTCACCTCCAGAAAACTGCTGAAAAGGAGATGACTACCAGATCACAGTGCAGGACATGCACATGTGCTGCTTGTTGTCTCCCTGATCAGGGCCAAGGACTGTTTGCAAGTCTTCTCCTTTTCCCAGTACTCACCTGGTACTGAACTAGAAGGCTTCATGTCTTGTCTTCAAGCTATCAAAGGCCACCATTAGCAATTAAAAAAAGAGCACAGTGAATTCACAAATATTTGGTTCGGTTCAGAAAAGCAGTCCTTCAAATAGCATCCTAAGACTCGATATGATTTTAACATATCTCTCCAGCACCTGCAGCTCAGAACACCTCAATTTACTTACAATACCTTTCACGTTGCTTTTCTGTAACCTGGAGGGGTCATTATCCCCAGGTGATCCCAGTCAAATATTTCAGGGAGTTGTACACAGATCAGTCACCACTTAAAACTTCTATGTAATCACTAATGTACCCCTCACCTATCACAGGCTTCATCTTAGGCAATGTGGGCCAAGCTTAAAGCAATCTTGAAGACAGCCACTTCAATAATCCTGTAGTGAATGTAAAGAAATTTAAGCTTGAATATTTTGGAGGCCCACAAACAGTCTCAGGAATGTGGGATACAGCAAAAAGGTCCTGCCAACATATTTTCAGCCTGTTTTTCTCTAATGTCTGTGCTCTAATTCAAATGGCAAGTTGACAGCCTCAGAGATTCTGCCATCCAAGAGATGATCAGCTAACAAACAGAGCTGACACTTGTATTTTACATTTCACAGTGTACAAAATCTCAGAAAATGGGCTTCAGCTGTGTTCTTTTGCTTTCCTGCTTTGTTTTGTTTTACAAAACTGTTCACCATCAATCTATCTAAACCACTTCACTGACCACAGGGGCAGGGCAGCTAAAACTGTGATTATTTGTCAAAGCTTTTATTTTGAAAAAAAGAAAAACAAAACTGACAAAAGTAATTCAACAAATTTTTTGACAAATACATTTTAAAATTGTTAGGCTACCTCAGTTAACCAGATGAATAATGCAAAATGATACAAGGTGAATAATTTATTACAAAATATGGGGGGAAAACACTGTATAAATTATTGAACTAATATTATTTGACAAGTGCTTGCCCTTCCCTGAAGTGCAGCTTTCTCTGTGATGGAACATAGCAGCTGTTTAAAAGCAACAATAGTTTAAGGCAGCAAACGAAGAACAGCAAGTGCTGAAAGAGTACGAGATTAGACAGAATGTAATTACCCAGATTAGAAACTGGTTAAAACTGGAAAATAAGGCAAAGGTCCTCTTATAAAATGTATCATGACAGTGACAAGCAGAAGTGGTCCAGGTTTTTTCTCTAATTTCTTTCTTTTGTATTGTTTTCATTTGGGGTTTTTTTTGGTGTTCCTTGGTTGGTTTTTGTGGGGTTTTTTTGGGTTTTATTTTGGTTTTTTGTTTGTTTGTTTGTTTAATGTTTATTATTAACCAATGAAGGAAATAGAATAAACAGACTATTTCAGTTGGAAGGAACCTATAATGATCACTAAGCCTAACTGCCTGATTGCTTCAGGGCTGACCAAAAGTTAAAGCATGTTGTTAAGGTCGTTGCCCAAATGCCTCTTAAACACTGGTAGGTTTGGGGCATTGAGTCTAGGAAGCCTGTTCTGGTGTTTGCCCACCCTCTCGGAAAAGAAGTGCTTTCTAGTGTCTAGTCTGAGCCTCTTCTGGGGCAACTTTGAGCTATTCCCCTGTGTCATATCACAGGATGCCAGGGAGAAGGGATCAGCACCTCCCTCTCCACTTTCCTTCCCCAGGGAGCTGAAGAGAGCGACCCTGGCAGACCACAGAGGTCGTAACAACACGTGGAATTAGAGGTTGAGGAAAGCAGCCAGAGCAGCCAAGCTCCAATCACCACCAAACCCACACCTCCCCGCCCCGCCCCGGGTGAGCTCCAGCCTTGGCTCCGCTTCCCAAGGCCCGGCCTCAGCGCCGACTGACATCTAGCGGCGGCGGTGGGACCACGTTCCCGGCGGGATGACTGAAGGAGCGGGATGGCTGAAGGAGCGGGATGGCTGAAGGAGCGGGATGGCTGAAGGAGCGGGATGGCGTTCCCGGCGGGATGGCCGAGGGAGAGCGGCCAGCCAGGAGCCGCCCGCACCGGTGGCGGCAGCGCCTCAGCCCGCCCGCGACCCCACAGTTCAGTCAACAGTGGGTCAGAGCTGCCGGAGAAAAGCACAGACACTGGTACTTGCAAATTTAGTGCCCTGTGAGGCGGCTTGTGCTCCCGCCCGGTGCAGAGTAGGGAAGAAGCCTGGATGCTCCCAACCCAACACTCGGGGCTCAGCCATACGCGTGCAAGCTCTGAGTTTCTGAGTCAGCCATGACAAGTTAGGAAGGAAGGAGAGTCCTCTTCTCCTCAGGCATGTTTCCTCCATTACAGAATCACAGAATGTTTTCTGTTGGAAAAGACCTCTAAGATCATCTAGTCCAACCATTAACCTGACACTGCCAAACCCACCACTAAAGCAAGTGCCCTAATGCCACATCTGCTCATCTTTTGAATATCTGTAGGGATACACTTCCCTGGACAGCCTGTTCCAGGGCCTGACAACCTTTTCCATTAAGAAGTGTTTCCCAATATCCAGTCTAAATCTCCTCTGGCACAACTTGAGGCCATTTCCTCTTGTCCTACCGCTTAGCACCTGGGAGAAGAGACAGACCCCAGATTCCTGCAACCTCCTTTCAGATAGTTGTACAGAGGAATAAGGTTTCCCCTCAGCCTCCTTTTATCGCAACTAAACAAACCCAGCTCCCTCAGATGCTCCTCATACAACTTGTGTTCCAGACCCTTCACCAGCTCTGTTACAATTCTCTGGACACACTCCAGCATCTCAATGTCTTGTGACAAAGGGCCTAAAACTGAACACAATATTTAAGGTACAGCCTTGACCAATTAGCCTTATAGCCAGCAGGATGCCCTTACTCAACACCATGGAATAACACCCTGTGTAGCTATTAGTGTGCCCCCAGGAGGTGTTGCTTTAAAGATTCTACAACTGGTAGAGTCTTTTCAAAGGACGAATTGTAACTGTGGCACATTGGAAAGATTTGCTTCTAGTGCCTAAGTGCAGGAGCTGAGCTCACCCTAAGTATTGCAAGAATTATTCGGGGAATTTATGCTCTTGGGTCCTGGCACCCGGTCACTAGCAGGGAAATGCGGGACTGCACAGAAGCAAAATTTACAAATCTCTGTCACCTTATGGGAACGTTGCAATACTCTCAATTTACACACATACTTTGGATGTGTAAATATTTCAGAGCTGCAGTTTAAGGGCACCAGTGATTTGCACAGCACTATATATCACTGCTTCCCAGGGAACACAGCGCTACTGAGAAGTAGCACTCAAGTCAGAGGTGGATTTAACTTTAGCACCTCAGCACTATGCCACAAGTTTGATTGTTTATGTACATCATGTCAACTGATTTAAAATCTATATTTACACATGTTGAGATGGCTTCTACTCATTAATAAATTAAGACACTTGTAAACCACTGGATCTGCAAGTTGGCTTTCTAATTTACTACTGTCTGAGTATCAGGTTGCCCACCCTTCCTAGGCCAAAGTTGCTGAGGAACAAAACAAAATGCTCCATGCAGTCCTGGTCCTGTAGATTGTGGTTGTCCATACACCACTGGCACTCATGCTCCTCATACTATGCCTCTACGCAGACTAAAGTTGTCTCTTCTGTCCCAAGGGTTATTAGCCTTGGATATTTTACCAACATTGAACTCAATCATCTAAATGAGTTTAATGACAGAGGTTAGTTTTTCCAAGAGGAACCTGGAAACCTACAGCAGTATGTTCTTGGGGGCTAAGAACTATGCAGTGAGCGAGTTGCCATTGCAGCTGCTCGTGAGGGCCCCTTCTGCCAGCAGCTCTCCAAGCTCATAACTCCCTTCCTCCCCAGAGCACGAATGATGAAATATTAGAGGCTCTGATCTCTGCCTCATTAAATAGAGAATATTCTCACTCTGTCTTGACCTGGGCTAGGGCCAGTTTAAGGAGCAATCTATCATGAGATCATTAATACAAAGACTTGCTCAGAGGGCAAGGATGTTCATCCAAAATTAAATTCTTAACCTTTTCGGGAAGGACTTTGGAAAGGGTATTTTACTTTCCCTAACTGGAGGAATCAGTTATATATTTCTGCTCTGCAGGGATGATGGAATCAGAGCCAAGAGGCCAGCACCATGCTGAGACTTTGCCTCCCCAATTCTTTCAGTGATGTCCAGCATTGTGTGAGCAGAAGCCTCAGGGATCAGGAAGTAGAGCAATGGTCAGGGAGCAAACCAAGGTCAGTTAAAAACTGCAATGAATACAGTTCAAATAGGCCAAAGGCACATACCCCATAACAGCAGCCAGGCATGGTATAATAAGAAGACACTGTCAATGCCTGGACATAGAGAGATGCTGTAAAAACATGAGCAAGTCTTAGCTATCCTTTCAAGACACAGATCCAATTGTCAGACACAGTACTCACAAGTCACATGAGTGACACAGGTGGCTCATAAACATTTTGGGCTAAGGTCTGTCCTTTAATATAAGAATTTATCGTAGTTCATATCTAAGTGGTTCCTTGGCCTTCCTCCTTCCTCTCTCTCCTCTTTTCTCCTGTGAAGGGTTTTAATGACCAGAGGCACCCGCAGCGTGACAAGAGCAAGCTATAAGGATGGAGGCATATGGAGAGAGAGAGATAGGAAACCTCCAAGACAAATGTTTTCTCCTAATAGTATACAGTCTACACAGACTGCTGAAGAAATGGGATGAATAATAGAATCACAGAATTTTCTCATCCTCTGTCACTGTCAAATCCTATTAAACTCACTCCAGGTAAAAGGTACATTATCGACAATGCTAAAACTACACTACACATTGGGGTTACCATAAGCAAATGAAAGAAGATGGGTGTGAGAGAGGATAAAGAGAAATCACAAATCATCATCTTCCCAGTGAAGCATCAAGAGAATATGTATTGGAGATGAAGTGCTATTCCTGAGGACATATAAAATCTATATCAGGTTAGGACTGAAGCTTGATATTAACCCTCTCATTACTGCTCTTTTTTTTTTTTTCTATGAATGCTGTCTCTGCTGCTTCTTTTGAGGCTAATGTGCTTTTATACCAAAGAAGATACAGACAACTGGATTAGTATGGGATTTAGGGAGCAGACTGTGTACTGGGTGATGTGACAGCGAACAACTAAATTTAATATGGCAGCTTGATCCATTATGTATTTTATTCCAAAGTCTACATGGGCACATGAAACCTGGACTGGATCTGGCATCACAGTGGACTGGATCTGGCATCACAGTGGACTGGATCTGGCATCACAGTGGACTGGGATCCAGAAGTGTCAGATCTGGGCCACATGATGATCACATTTTAACAACCACTTTTGCTGCTCCTAAGTACATTTTACATGGCTTAAGCTTGTAAATGCACAGAATTCTCAGTAAAAATCATCCTGACCCTAAACTTTAAGTAAAGATACATAATATTTAGCACCTTTCTGGAATTTTTACTTGTGAAGTTTAAAGATTTTTAATCAATTGATATTGTTACACTCATTTCTACAGAGACACCAAGCAGGGAGGCTGACACATGCAGGGTTGCCCCGTGAATCAAAAGAGGGCTAGGGACTGTACTTAGACCTCCTAACTTGCTCAAAATCCCCTGTGCAACCTTTGGTCAGCTTGCCACCGGGACTGAGACTTAATATGCTTTCACCAAATGGTGAAATTTGCACACATAACCAAAATCCTAGTTCTGACAGTCTCAGAGGGGTTTCAAATTAGTACAGGTCCCACCAAAGACACAGCCTGTTGATTATATCTCTTCCTCAAGCAATTACTGGATGAAATTAAAGGCATGCACAGCTTTCTACAAGTACTCTAAAATACCTCTCTCTTCTCTCCTGGATCCTACACAGGTTTAACTTCATATATACACACGGAAGAATACTTGTCATGGTAAATATTTGTCAGCTGATATTCCTGATTACACCAAGGCCTGGCTCAAACTTGGCACCAGAGGACGAACTTGCTCACTGGAAATGAAACAGCTTCTGCTGCTCCATCTTCAGGAGTAACTGTAAAGACTAAGAAATGTAAAATCTCTCTTATATTTCATTAAATAAATAAATTTTAAAAATTACTATGAAGAGGGCATACTGAATTTGATACTAAGTTGTCCTTTGCATTATCACTGACCTGATCCTACCACCTTCCCAAAGCTTTATCAGCTCTGAGAGGAACACAGCATGCAACTATTCCAAGAAGCAATGAGAAGCCTTTACAGAAACAGGTTTTGTAATCATTCGCAATTCATTTAGCATACGGAGCAGCATTCTGAGTGTCATGTCTCCCAGCTGGTGGCCAGACACTACAGTGGATCTGACCAACTGGCCACAGTCTTTCAGCTTGGCAAACCAAACTTCTGTGTGTGCATGGCCTGTGTATTTCCATGGCTGAGGCTTAGAGCATCATGTCCAAGTCCTAGAAGCAGACGCCAAGCCAGCTGAACCACAGAGGAAATTATCCCCCAGCCAAGCTGGGCAGAGGGATGCCAAAGTTTGGAAAAGAGCACCAGCCAGCCAAGAGGATCTTAATATTGAGAGTAGTCATCTTTCCCTAATGGTCTTACATCTGAGTGAGAGGGGAGGAAGAACAGGTTGCTTTTGCATTCAGAGTCCAGGCCAAGGGTACAAGGGGATGTGCGGTATTTTCTCTGTAGCTCCTCTAAACTCTGCACACCTACATGGAGTAATATAGCCTGTGTGGCATCAGAGGTCCCAGAGCTGGCTCCACTCAAGCTGGAGTCCCTGCAGCACAGGGAGCCATGAGCTCACCTTCCAGAGCAACATAGTTGGCTTGGTACAGGCCTAGACCCAGGTTAGTGTGCCTAGGTCCCAGCTGAAAGACAACCTTTGTTTAATGGTACCTTTGAGATTTCTCCACTGCTTTGTCTGAATGCTTCTCAGTGCCACTTTTTCTTCTGTAACAAGAGGGAGGGGTCCTGATCTGCCCTCAAATATTGCTTCAAGATCCAGGAAAGAGCTAGGTAGATGCCACTTTTCCTAGGATGAACTGTCAGTGGATGCTAAGGAAGAGGACAGAGAGGCTGTTAACATGTGCTCAACCTCCATAGGAGACATGTCGCCTCAGTGACGAGCACTAAGGCCCATGTAGCCTGGAGGATGGGTTGCACTTAATTGCTTTGCCCGTTTTCAATTGTATGGTTAATTTTTAGCTACTTTCTGCCCTAAGTACGACTTTGCTATCGCTCCCATAGCATTATAGCTAAAGACATGATTGCATTTCCAGATAGGCTTGTCACTTAGAAAACACTAAAGCCCCACTTTTGCCAGGCAATTATGAAGTGTTACTCTGATTTTATAACATACCAAATGTCTGTGTGGCTACAGACTGATAACATAGAACCAGCAGCAGCACTGATTAAGTGCTGCTGGCCGTCTGACTTCTGGAATACTACAGGCCACCAGCGGCCATAATACAGGAATAATTAATAATAAAGCTTAATCTTGCCCTCTAATGAAAAGAGAAAAACCTCTCTCTCACCCTGGCCCACCCTCCTCTCCATGAATCCTAAGAGGAAGCAAACCAGTGGTGTAGCAGACACATCTTAAGGACCAAGGATCTGAGGAAAGAATAGCAGGCAAATGGCTGTTATACAGTGTGGGGATAGTTGTGCAGGTACTAACACCCTATGAAGAGAGGTACATCCAGCCTTCACTGGCTGTGAGAAACATGCTTGCTGTGAGTCTTTGAGGAAACAGCGAAAATGAGTGATGTCTTATTTCTATTGTATAAAACAGCTCTGAAATCAAGGCACCTTTGTTTCTAAATAGTCTGTCTTTGTTTCCATGTACTGGCAGCTCAGGTAATCAGAAATCTTGATTCTAGCCTCCCAAAACTGTGAAAATGAGTTTTCTAGAGTTCTTGTATTTGAATCATCAGGTGACATTTAGGGTTGTATTTTCAAGCTTTTCATCACAACATTGTAGCAAAAAACCTTCTTCAAGCCCTCCTCACTTCTCCCAAAAAAACAACAATGAAAGAAGAAAATTTGTCTTCTTGCTCACATACCTAAGAGGCAGCTGAGCTTGAAATTAAATATGGAAGGACTAAGAAGGGCTAAGGATTGCTGCTAAAATTGTGAGCATCAACAGTGCAAAATTTCCAAAATCCTCAACCCAATGTTGAGGCTGTGGCAATGCTGTATTTGAAATGGAAAATGCTTTATTGTGCTGTACTTGAATTCTCTCATGCTGCTCTCCTCTCCTTGTTAAAGACATTCATGGGGAAACCTCGGGATATTCTTTGTATATGAGGGAACAAAGTGTCCTCTCCCCTGGAGGCAGAATACAGTGTTACAGGAGCTAAAAGGCCCAAAGTGCCATATAATGCTAAAATAACAGGGAGTTTTACCTCTACTTATCTCTCATAATCCTGAGCTATTTTTCCTCCAGATGAAATGAAAGATATATCCCATCATCTCCACTGCACGCAAATACCATAGCCTGTAAAGCTGCATATTAGCAACTTGGGAGATTCTCTCCCACAGGAGCAGATCAAGCCAGGCAAACAGTGACTAAGAATTTTTGGGGTTTTTCCCCCAAACCCCTCATTTTATGCCTAAAACATATGATGCCTGCTAATAACATATGTGGGAGCCACAATAATTACTAAGGCAAATGAATCTCATGTCTCAGGAAGCAGGGTGTTTTCCATAGGGCTCAGGAAGGGAGTCCCCTGCCTGCAGCATTACCTTGAGACATCCAGAGCCTATGACCTGCCTCTTTGCAGCAGCTCTCATCCCACCTCTCATCTACCAGTCAGCTCAATCCAAAACCCTTGGCAGGAAGCTGTGCCAATAAATATATTTTCTATTGGCAGGATGTTGCTCTCCTCTGAAATATCACATATTTGGCCATTAGGGAAGGCAGAGTCTGATCCTGTATGTCAAATTCTATGTTTCCATGAAAAATGAAGGAACCACTTTGCTCTCCTCTCCTCTTCTCCCAGCTAACCAGCCAAGGATGCTGTCACGAGTGAAATACAGTGTGCAGGGCTTGTTTTGCCCTGGCAACGGCTGTACCCGAAAGTAGCACAGAGGAGTGGATTGGAGAACAGAAAAGGGGCAGGAAATACATGTGCCTACTTGCCCACTGAAACTGCTGAGGATTTTAATTTTAGGCCTCTCATCAGCCCTGACACAAAAATTGTAGCATCAGTTAAGTCGTAATGAGTTAGTGGTGCATGTGACATTTACAGATTGTAGATTAGGAGCAAAAGTGCAGGACTTCACAGTAGCCTTGCTACGCATAGATTCAGTGTTTGGACCCAAGGCTTAAGTGCAGGAGTTTCAACAAGAAACTGAAATGCTTGGGAATTCATTATAGGATAAAAAGCTTTTCTTCTGTACGGTAAGCTAGCTTTTACCAACCTCCACTAAAGGCAACCAGAAGCTTTTAACATGGGCCTGCCTTATTTTGGGCAGGTATTAACTGGCCAACAGGTAGTTGATTGCAGCATAGATAACAGCCTCAAACCCCTGCTACTGCAATCACTAATTGATTTCCTCCGTGTGAGGATAAATTTAGGACTTCTGCTAAAAGACAGGAAAAAGGTGTGTATAAGAAGAGGAAAGATTGGGTCAGCACACCAGATTATGACCACTCTGGAGCCTGATTTTGCCTCAGGATCAGTCAAATCCTAGCCAGCTTCAATGCATCAGGAGAAGAGCCTGCAAACATTTTGAAAGTAGACCAGATCACCTGGATTAACCACGCACAACCACCACTTGGTGTGCCGTAACATAGGCCTCAGGATAGACGTGGGGTGCCTTAGTCAGCCTTGCTTGCAAGGGATTTGCAAAATGAAGCAGGGGTCCCTGGACCTCCTTCTCTGGTGGGTTTGACTACCCAGGAAACCAGGGCTCCTACTGCTGGGAGCAGCACTGCCCCCAGTACCAGGAATGACAATGGCAAATGGTGAGCTGTAAAGGTGCTGGGTTCTGCAGTGCAGGGTGCCTGTGAATCCACAGGCAGGGAGACAGGTGCAGAGGGTAGAGGATTAGATTAGCTCACATTCAGAAATGTTCTGCATGCTCTGATACTCCAAGAATCTTCCTTTTCCCCTGTTCCCCCCTCCTTCCCCCTCAAATCTCAGCCTCTTCCCTCCTGCCTGGTTTCATCACAACTCCAGATTGCTTGAACAAGCTGCCTGATAAGCCCACAGATGCCAACAGGAAGCAATGATGTTACAATAAGTGTCACAAGGAAAATGTCAACTGTATCATTATAATGAAGGTCATGTCTCCCTCACAGAGAGCTCAGGGCTCTGCACAATTCACGTGTTGTTATTAGGTAGATGTTGACATGTGTAACTTCTACCTTACAAGAGTCACAGCACAGGGAGGAGGTGAAAAAAACCTGGCTCACAACTACTCTGAGCTTCAGCCTCCATAGTAGAAAGTGCAGAAGGAAACAATTAACATACATTACACTGGTGGAAATTCACAAATACTCCAGTTCCAGCTCCTCATGACAGACAGGATACACACAGGATAACCAGGCAAATGCACAGCACACAAGCAGCATCAGACAGGACCAAAGCAGATCACTGAATGGTACTAAGAGCAAGTCAGGCACAAAAGCAACCAGCCTGCATCCCAAAGTTGATGCTAGTAAATGGCACTTGGATACTCCATGTAAAACAGCTCGCTGCCTCCCTAATGTAGGGAATCTCCTCCTTTTAAACCTAGCAATAAAAATGATAAAAATGGGGCTATAAAAAATAAAAGCTTTGAATTAATACTCTAATGAAGTTTTATTATTTTTCTAAAAAAGATTTTGTTCCATGATGAGAAAATATATACTCTGCTTGGCTCTGACTCTGAAAGAAAGTGGTTGTAGGCGTGGTGGTGGATGCTTGTGCATGCGTGTGTGTATGAGATGAAGGAAGGCATTGAATGCAGAAGGCAGAGGCCTTTTAGTTCTCCAGAAAGACACAATGTTCTTTCCTGTCTTCTCTCCATCTCCAAACCTGTCAATATTTTGCTCAATAAGGAATGACATGTTGGCAAGGATTTTCACATGCACACACGCACGCGCATGCGTGCACGCATACCCTGCTAGAGCTGGTGGAAGAATATTAAAATCTGAGAGATTTGACTAATATATGGCATGACAAAGTGCTTTCAGTGATCCACAAGACTGCCCATCACTCATTTGCTGAGGGAGATTTTTTAGGGCATTACTCACTGGTCCCCCAGGACATCAAAACTATCCATGTAAAGACAGAGGAGAGGAAAGGAGCATGGTATAAAAGTGATCATATGAAGAACTGGAGGTGCACAGCTTTTGAGGGGTAAGGACTAAGGTAAGAGTGGTGTATCAGCACACTTATGAGTGGCTGAGCACCATTTTACTCTTCCTCCAGTCCAGAAAGCCAAGGGAGAGGTAAAGCAGTGGATCAGCAGGTTGCAGCTAAATGCTAATTGCATTTCCTTGCGATGCTGTGTTGGAATTTATCCGCTCCCTCCCATTCCCACAGTGCTGGTATGTCCCCTCCCCTCAGTTTGTTCCCATATGCACTACTGTGAGGCAAAACTGCTGATTGGAGCGACTGTGGTATTTTTTATGGCAGACTGTGTCCACTCAGTTGCTTGGGGAAAGGCTGGCTCAGGACTGAAAGCACGGGGGAACACACACCTCCCTGAAGCATCCATTTGTATTTTATTTTAGTGAGAGCAGAAAGATAGTGCCATTTTATTCCTCCATCCGTAGGGCTATATTCTTATATGTTCTTTATTAGAATACTCAGTGCAGCCAATTAACAAGCAGTGAGTGAACACGGTGGAGATGCTCTGAGAAGCAAGGGTGATTTGGCTTTAATCCTCCACTCCCTTAAAGGAAAACTGCAGAAAGATGGGAGCAGAGAAGAAAGGCTTTTTACTCTTAGTTCTATTTTTCTGTTCTAGGATGACCCACCTTCCCTGCCTTTGCCCAGTGCTTTGGAAACTCGGAGCTGAAATTCAGAGACAACTTCGCAAAGTCCCTCCCAGGCTGCATCTGAAGCCCAGAGTAAGGCCAGCTGATACAAGTTCTCCACAGAAAATGCTTACAGACATCAGATGTCACATCCTAGCCCAAGAGGGACTGTACTTCAGACAGAGACCTTCAGAGCAAAGCCTGATGAAGAAATCTCCACAAATGGTAAACTTGGTTTGAAAGTTCAAGTCATCACTGTCTTCCCCACCATTCCACCATCTTGTTATATCTTCATAGTCCAAACACAGAAAAAAAATAATTCCCTGTCTTGAGATTTTCCAGGTTAAAGCCAGTGAAGCATACTCAAGAGGTAAAGGGAGAATTGAGGCTTTCCCTCGTTATGGGGAGGAAGGTGAAAAAGAGGAAGAAGTGTTTTGGGTTTGCTAGCAACCACATTCAGCAGAACGGATATCTGAATCCAGGTCAAGTAAACGATTCACTGGATAAGTACAGCCAGCCTTCCCCCAGAGAAAGTCACCAGGGGGCTGGGTTCACTGTCAACAGAAGCAACCCCTATAGGTCCTGCTGTTGCAAGCAGGTGAATCCCAGCGGCTCACAGCTGTTTTCACTTGGCTCCTGATCTGCAAAGTAATCTGAAATGGACTGCTTGCTGCATTTCCGCCTGTGCTTATTTGTTCACCTATTTTAATTTGAAGGAGGATTTAGTGATTCATGGAAGTCAGGGGTCGATATCCCTAGCTTGAGCCAAGAACAACTCTGAGCAAGAATGGTCACACGATTCTCTGACTCACAGCACACCTCAGTCCTGACCCCCCTACCAGGATCTGGTTTCCCTGCCACCATTCAGCCACTGACCCCTCCTACACCACAGACCCCCCAGCACCTCACTCTGCTATTTCATCTCCCACCTGCCCTCAAGTCTTCCTTGAGTGGAAACTATAAAATAGGAGCCAGAAGGTGAAACTATGGTTTGGGGATGATAAAATTAAGATGAGATCCACCAAATTCATTTTTATTTGCAATCATAAACCAAGCTTCACTTTACAAGACAGAGAAATTAAAAAGGAAAATGAGAAAGAGTTCAAGTGCATCAGTTACAGGTTGTTAATAGAACCAAAGTGTTTTGTACTATTTATATTTTATGAAGCTCTAATGCTGTGTTTGGTACAACAGCACATCACAATAAATGATTTACCAACTCAGTAACAGATCCAGAAAACTCATCTCAGCTCATCCATTAGAAGGCCAAAGCTCCTGATCTCCGTATGTTACAACAGCCTCCCCCCCAAACACGCTGATGCACTTTAAAACTGCAAAAAACCCCCCAAAATACCAAAATCCTTATTAGTCCTGAGTTTTGGTTTTTAAAACTTTCCTACTGGATTTTTCCGATTGTTACAGGATAGTGCAATTTTTCAAAAAATGATAGAGAACATTTGAGAAGTCCATAAAAGAAATGACAACTTTCTAATGAAAAATAATTTTTAACACCACGTATAATTTGATTTTCATACTTCTGACAGAAGAAATAATTATAAAAATTAATTAGAAATATCATTACTTAAGCTTAGAATTCTTTCTCAGACTTAGAGGTTTCCTTTGGAAGACCCGAGCTAATCCTACTCCCTTCCAAACATCCCTGAGCTAGGATTTGCAGGACTGTTGATAGATCAAACTGACTTTAAGTAGGTGGCCCAGAGAAGGCAGGCAGTTTTCTAGACATGCAAAGGTAGCTCTGCTAGCTCTGTTTTGGGTTTTATATCATACGAGGCAAGCATAACGCTTCAGATCTATTGGCATGCCTTCCCTGGACTAGGATGGTGCATCAAGGGACACGTGATGGAAGGTGGGGACCAAAATCCTATTTAGATTGATGCTCGTGAGTGAGTGAGGCAAGAGGTGTGGGGTGTCTTTGCAGTGCCCAGGTGGATGAGGACAGTTAGCACCAGAAGGTGAGACTTCTCTCCCTGCTCAGCTGAAACTCTGATAGGAATGGGGCATGGATGCAGCTGATCACATCTCTGGCAAAGCAAGGGGCTGTGTAGGTGGCATGGAAGGGGATGATGCGTCATTCTTGGAGGCTCATCCTCTGTGTCCTATTACACTGATCCTTTGCTCCAGCCAAGCTTTGCCTGGATCAGAAAAGCAGCAATAGCAATGGCCAGCAAGGTTTTTTATGATAGCTTCTATCCTCTCAGTGTCTGGGAGCCATTAGCCCCTCAGTTTGTCTTAGACCTACTTTAATGTACTCTTGAGTGAGTCATGGCAAACAACAGGAGCTCTGCTGGTGCACTGGCATGCTTGAGCAGAGAGGGTCTGCTCTCAGGAGTGAGAGTCAGTCAGTTGTGTTGGAAAAGCATATTAGAGGATCTTTCTCAGCACCATGGCCCTCTGCCCTGCCAGAGCATCTCCAGATTCAGGAAAGTCAGTTGTTTCCCAGACTGGCAGCTCTGACTCTCAGCAGCTGCAGGACCAAGTCAGAAGAGAAATGAGTGAGGGTCCTATTTAAGCTCAGTAAGAAAGTACCAGTGCTATCCTGGCCACCGAAGTGAACTTCAGAGCACTACCACAGCTGGGCTCACTTCCACCCACAATGGCCTCGGTTCTTTCCAAGGCAGTTATAGACTGGTTTAGTTGCTCTGCATGGACCCTTATTTTAGCATCAGATGGGTCTGGGCTTAGCACGAACTTCAGCGGTGCTAGGAAATAAATGTGCTCCTGTGGGATACATCTCATGTGGGACTGACTCTGCAGACTTCTGTTCTTACCACACAATGCTTCAGCCTTGCTCCCAGAAACAGGCTTGCATTCAGCTGAAATAAGAATAGCTACATGTACCAGTTTACTAAAGCAGTGCAGTGGAGGCCAAAGAGTATTGAGATCCCAGGGACCAAATGCTTCCTGTCAGAAGGCCTGGAGGCGGCTGTCACTTTAGACAGGGTCGTCAGAAAACCACTGTGTTGTGAGGTCTGAAGGGAGGAGTAGAAGACTGAGACAGATATTGAAGGAAAGCTGAAGAGGCAGCGAGCAAAGCACAAGGGCTGGGATTTGAGGAGAGCACATTTACTACTGGCTGAGCTTGTTACTGTTTCGGTGCAGTTAGCTCCTGTCTGTCACTCTCAATAAAAGTGTTATTGATTAGCATGTGACTTTATTGTAGGGAGCTGGCCAGGAGCCAAGGTGGAAGGACTCCAGAGGGAAAAGAGGACGACTGAGCTGGCAGGGAGGGGAGGGCGGGGGGAACGGAGGAGGAGGAAAAAGGAAGCTTGGAAACATAAAAT
This sequence comes from Oxyruncus cristatus, assembly GCA_013399855.1. Lineage (NCBI taxonomy): Eukaryota > Metazoa > Chordata > Aves > Passeriformes > Cotingidae > Oxyruncus > Oxyruncus cristatus. The sequence continues at coordinate 1,210,219 of VXAY01002774.1, read as the reverse complement.
CTTGAAAAGAGTAATTAATTCTGATCGTTACAGCAATCTATCCAGATTTTCAAGAATATTAAAAATCAGTTGCCTGTACACTTCCTATTAGCATTCACACTGGGGAGGGATCCTGGGGAGAATTGATCAGCTGAGAGTGCCAGTGCCCTGGGGAAGGACTCCAGCTCAGAGAAAGGAGGATTGTTTTGGCTGCTCATTTCAGAACCACTCCTGTGCCCAGGCCCATGGAAAACTAAGGAGGCTGGAGGCATGGCCCTTCAGGAGAGACGCATGGTCCCTTAACCCACCTCCACTGCTGTTCCCTTGAGGGTGTGCCAAAGGAAAGGGCAGATGGGCTGCAAATCTTTCTGAAAGTGAGAAAATGTTAGTACATCTTGCAGCTTAACTGAAAAAGGAAAATAAAGGAAAAATAAAAAAGAATCCCTACAGAAAAAAATGGAGGGTAGAAAAGGTATACTTTCTACATTAAATTAGAAATAAGCTCTATTTAAAAAAAAAAATCAACATTTTCTCTGAAATGTTTTATTATAATTGCTTTCTTAGGGAAAAATTTCTTTAAAACCTGCTTCATTAACTACAGAATCCCGTTCTTCATGAACAAATTTAACTTTTTTTTCCTTCTGCCTTCAAACTACTTCTTCACTTCTGGATGCTTTACAAAGTCATCTGAAGCCCTTCGGAAGAACATAAATGTGGAATAGGAATAGTAGTGAAATATTATCCATTGAAATACATGACAAAAGGTAGTCCATCATCATCAAATAAGTCTTAGTCTACCATTTAGAAAGAGAAGAAAAAAAAAATCTTGATTAGATAACTAATGGATTTCCTATTTATGTATCTTGAAGATATGCTCCCAGTTCCCGTCTTAAAGCTGGCCCGCCTTTCAGTAAGCTGTGCACTGCTTCCCTGGAAGCTCACAGGATAAAGCAGCTGTGGAGCTCCCATGAGAGGTACTGGCAGAGCTTTGTTCAGGGAGCTTGACACAGGATAGCAGACAGTGTTGAAGGCTGGAGCCAGGGACGCTGACACGGCTGTAGGACCAGACTCGTCCATTGTATACTCAGAATTTAAAAGCATGCTTGATCTGTTCTTCCACTTTCCAAAGAATAAAAATAAGCATGTTCCTGATCTTTATGAGACACATCTTGGCAACGCAAATCCAGATACGAACAAAGACCTAATAGGACACAACGGTGTCAAAAAATGACCACCCATAACGCACAGTGCTTCACTTCCCCCTTTTTAACACTCACCTCTTGGATTTAAAGATCTGTTGTTGCCACAAATTAATTTTATAGAAATCAATGCCCTGACCTTCTGTTTCTCTCCATGTCCTCCTCTTAAATGGAAAACTCTTCTTACACCCTTCTTTCCCAAAACACGCAAACTTTTATATACTCACTGCCAGCACTGCTGCAGGATATCAGTATTGACAGCAGGCTGGTTCAGTGCTGATCAGTTTGTGGTGCCACTTGTTCTAGAGGGCTATGACAATGACAATGTTAGCTGTGCTCCATATCATGACTATGAAGATATAGCCCAGGTAGCTTGGACCCTGCACTCGGGTACCATTGGGTGTGTTCTGTGGCCATGCACAAGAGTTTTCAGGCAAAGTTAAAAGAGCATTAACTCTGCCACAGCATCAACACAATCACTGGAAGCCTTTATTATCTCAACCTTCAAGCAACACAGTTGCCATGTGGAACTTGGTTATCACATCTGTCCTTTTCCTCCTCCCCAACACGCCTCCCATCCTACCTTTGCCACCTTCCTCCCTCCACACCATCAGCAATATCCTGGAAGGGACTCCATTAAACCACAGGCCCAGATGGCTTTGCTCCTTTCTCTGAGTGCATCTGTGGCCACAGTCTGCCAAGCAGGACATTTCCCTGCGGCTCTCTTCACTTGCCTAAATGTAGGTGTTTGGTGTCATTTGGGACGCCTTGGGGTGCACAAGACATCTGCACAGAAATGGCAGATATGACATGGGACTACAGGAAACCTGTGCCCATCTGCACCAGTGGCAGGAAGCCAGGCAGGACACCAGAAAGCTACTAAAACAAGCAACTCAAGCACCTAACATTGCTTCCAACCAGCAAGCTTGGGTTTCGGTGTAGGATGGTTCTTAGGTGCTATTGGGAGCAAGGACAAAGGAGTCCTTCTTTCTGCTGACACTTGCTCGACCTTGCCCTTCCCACCAGCAGGCTCAGGAGAGGATTTCTAGAATATTTTCCGACATATTTCTGGAATATTTTACCTGGCACAGGGCCAGCTAAAAACCTGGCACCGTGCTCCAAAAATAAAAGGCAAGACACAGTTGCTATTTGAGTTGGGAAAGAAGTCTACAGATTCCCCCACATGCTCTCTTCTTCCCTCTCTTTACACTATCTGGGCATGATTACTAGAAAAGGGTACTGGATAGAAGGGAAGATTTTTTTTGTGAGAAGTCCTGAGTGATAATATGAATAGCTCACTTGAATGCCTTTTTCTGCTTCTTATTTCTTCCACAGTACTTCCCTCTTCTCTACCTGCTTTTTATATTCATCTTTTATTTCTATTCCCTGTTTCCTCCACAGCTGCCACATCTTAGCTTCATTTACTAGTTTTGATTATATGTTATTTACTTAGCACCCGTTGATTTGTCCCCTCAGGACTTCTCCATTTTAAGCAAAGAGAATGCATATGATTTTAAGTGGACGTAATTTTATAGAAGAAAGGAAACAATCACTGTAGCTTCCTTCTCAGTAGAAAACAACAAAAGATGTTTCAGCAGTTGTTCACAGCTGAGCTGATACCAAAATGGTGACCACAGATAGGGTCAGGGTAGGAGCAACAGGAAGTCACAACATGTGCCAAGTAGCATCTTAACTGTTTTAGATCTACTCAACTTGCAATATCTTTTAAAATGTACATGACTTGACAAACAAAAATCATCTCTTCAGTGTAAGGCACCCTCACAGAAACCCACAACACCCTCCTTGTCCTCCTCTCAGCAGTGCCACGAAGCGTTCTGAGCTGTACTTTAAAAACAAAATACAGTCTCAGGAAAGTAGGAGGCCAATAGACTTGCACAGATGTTGCAAGATGCTGAGCTGACCAGACGTTCTAGCATGTTCCCAACAAAAATCACAGAAAGTACAACATTCCAACAGGATTGGAGCACCAACACTTGAAAAGGGTGCTCCCACCTTAGCTTTATTCCCCCTTCAATATTGATCTGACTACCAGCCTCAGCATGCCTCCTTCCCTCTGCACAATGACTTCCCGACCACTCTGCCTGCAGCCACCACTGCCCTCACCCTGATGCCTTCCTTGGGAAAGCATCCTACAGCCAGACAAAAAACTGCAAGACAGTATAACTCCTTCTCTGCCCCAGGAGTCAGACAAACTTTTCATAGGAAAAATGGAGCCATTTCCTCATTTTTTTTTTAGCTACTTACAAATAACAATATATTTCTCAAAGATTCACCCAATCATTATTTACCAGCTAGCCTACCCTGAACACATTTCAGCCTATGGCAGGCATAAAAGACCATAATAGCTTGCTTCTGTTATGGTTGGGGTTTGGGTTTTTTTTTGTATAGACAGAAGAAAATCTACCAAGCATTTAGATTTATGGGGTTTTTAACTATAAAGGTAAAACTTCACAGGAAGTAAAAGCCCTACGAACACAGAAGCCATTCCCTGTCCCTTTCTCTCATTGCTCACTGTCTCTGCAAGGGCCTGAGCTGTTCACAAAATGGCAAGCTGACTCAGCACCGTGGCTGAACTTATCTAAGCCTTGACATCTTTTTAAACCTGTCATTTTTATGATGCCACCTGATGTAGTGAGTCATTAATCACTTAAGTCACATGGTATTTGCACTGCCCCCTTATTGGATGACCCATGCTTTAAACAAAACAGCAAACATCAAGTCATTTCATTATACAGTTGTGGGTGGTTTTTCTAATGAGCAAGCATTTTGGCCAGAGATACGTATTAGCTTTTAGGACTCATTTTCACAGGCAGTCAACCACTTTTCCATACTTATTAACAGCAAAAGAAAGGACATTCCACCTACTTATAGCAAAATGCAGTGTACAAACATAACTTAGTAGCACCACTTACACTTTTTCTTTGACCATTTTCTCCAGTTGTGTAGAAACAAGAACTGCAGAGGCACTAAAAATGGAATCAAGTTCAAAGAGCAGGACGTGTGTGCTTCTGACAGCACACCTTAATTCTCAGCACTGGGTCATCATAATCGACCCCTTCGTGTCCACTTGAAATCCTCTCTTTTTAATCCGTGCTCTCTTTCCTTTCCTGAGATGGAGAGTTTTATAGGTAGGATATTCAAGAGCACACAGCAGTGGCTTATCTTTGACTTCACTGTGAGCACACATAGGCCAATTGCAAATGTTTTTAAATCTTTCCCAATGTCCATCTTCACCATATATCCTCTCTTGTTACTTGAGCTTCTTGCCACTCGAAATCTTTCCCTACCACCTCACAGGTTATTTTTCTACAAAACTTTCTTAGTCAAACTCCACTTATGATTTAATTCACACCAAAAGAAACAGTTGAAAAAAGACAGTCATGAGACATCTATGCAGGGGAAAAGGGACAACTTATTTTTCTGAAAGTAAGTGGAAAACGGTTCTTAAATCTCAGCTGATAAGAACCACTGGAAATACCAACATGTGCTCCATTCACCACAAGACCAGAAGATGACCCACAGAGGAACAGTGGCTCACTGGTAACAGGAAAAAGACAAGAAAAATTTCTTTTTTTGAGAGAGGGAAAGGAGGAGCTGCATAGAATAAAGTGTCCTCTGCCACCTTGTAGATGGAGCATTCAGAGCAGAACCAAAGAAAAGCCTGCAGTGAGCAGATAGCCATGAACACACTGGCTGGTTGGCTGTCTAGCAAGGTGAAATGATATTGAAGATGCATTTCCATTGTGAAGACTTTCTGAGAGGTCTGCTGAATCTGATGGAAAGAACATTTTTCAAAGAGACTCAGACAACAAACTGCGCTTCCCACAGTAAAAATACCCATTAAGCTTCATTATGGTTATTTTTATTGAAGCTAGTCTAGACACTCAAGTACAATTTTTATTCATCTCCAGATAAATAGAGATCTAGATAAGGACGGAGCCACTGCCACTATGTAGGGTCAGACTGCATAACGGCCCAGTCATTATCCTATCTCTGACAGCGACAAAAACACAATAAGCATTTGAGCCTCCCTCATTCCCAAATACCCGCTGAGTCATACTCTGCCTCACTGTGTTAAACAGTTCCTCAGTAATCTTTTTTTTCATTAGTGTATTTAATATTTTGTATTTAAAAAAAGTAAATTTGGCTTATTCTTTCATTGATGAAATGAATCGCACTTGAAAGCTTTTTTATTCTCAGTTCCAATCTGCCTGAGATCTTTCAAGTCTATCTAATCCTAAAATACCAAACAGTTTAAGAATCCTTTTTAAATGGTTTTCAGAAATTGGGAACATTCAGCAGCTTCTCCCAAGGCTAATACAAGCTTGAAGATGTCCTGGGCTTTTAAACAAACACAAATTATGAGTTTTAGGCTTCAAATAAGTGCTGCCAGCTAACTTTGAACCCTTTCAGGTTTGGAAATTATAATCTTCCGCTGCTTTCTTGGCAGAGAAAGAATGTGAAACCATGATCCTGGCCTAGCCTGCAGTATCTTGTCTTGTGCTAAGAGTGTCTTGGTACAGTGTGAAGAGCATCTCTGAACCTGACAGATCATTGAGATGGAAGCTGCTGGCTCTATAAACGGCTAGAAACTTTCGAGGCTACCTCAGCCTGGCTGTTTCAGGAGGAACTGGACAAGCTCATCTGGGATGGATGCTGAGGATAAGAAATCTATCATGTTTTATTGTTCCTGTTGATGTATGACACGCCATCCTTCATCTCTCTGTAATGCAGAGTGCCTGCATGTTGGCTCACATTATACTGTCAGTTCCACTTTTACTCCCTCCTCCCACAACTCCATTTGGCCTGTTCATGCTAAAAAGAACATCAAGATTCATGACTATGAAAGAGATGGGCGCCAGAGAGAGGAAAACTTGCTGACTAAAACACTCATAGTCATACTTACCACCTACCACTGCAAGCCTGGATAGTCTCTCTTCAAGGAACTTCATTCCTGACTCTGGAAAGTAGGGGAAAAAGTCCCAAACTTGAGGAGATTGTCCACTATCAATATTCAAATCTCTTCATCAATGTAGGTCAAGAGACAGATTGACATTTCCAGGCATTCCAGGCTCCTATCTTCTCTGTGGCATGATCAAAGGTTGCTGAGGGGGTTTAATGGGTGGCTTATTCAGTAAAGGAAACCCAAAGAAAGGTTTTGCACCTTCATATTAAGGCCCCGTGAGGTTTTCACCAGGACGCAGACATCCCCAATGTGCAGGGTCCATCTCTGTTTGAAAGTCTGACTGACAGCTCTTCCTTTCCAGACAGTGAGCACATGCTTGCAGGGAAGAAAGAATCTTTAGCAAAAGTATGTACAAGGAATTTGTTCTGCTAATCAAGTAGCAGATGTCTGCTTTTTGAGCTTATAACAAAGCTTGCCCCTTTGTGGTAGTGAGGGGCTCCAGGCCACTGAAGATGTGCCTTCCCCATAAGATTTCTAATGCTGCTCATCTCTAGACATGTAAGAGCCTGGGGTTTTTCTTTTCAGTTATTGTTCTTCTCTAAAATCAGAGGTCTTTTCTTTATTAAAGCGCAGCAATGGTGTCCTGATGTCCTAATTTGTATAATTGCTATCTATCCTAAAGTTTCCCCTGCAGTTTCAATTACATGTCTCAGTTCAATTAAACTCCTTAATTCTTGTCCCAAACTGGCATACAGCATGGCTAACAGTCACGGTTACCCTGCTTTACCCCAAAGCTGACCGCACTGTCCTAGTGGGATGGCTGAATACCGTGCAGTTTGAAGCCACCTGGCACAAAATGCACCCAAAGAAATGTCAAACATTGATCGTGAACTACTCTCACCTTCTTTTTGCATCTGGAGGGGCATGGTTTGAACCAGGAAAAGTTAAGGGAAAGTCCAAACTTATGTTTTGAACCAGAGAGTTAAGGGAGCACACCAGAAACAAAGCACTCTGCCTGAGTAAAGCAATGGAAGAGGGGAAAAGCTGGGTTGAGGGGGCTGAAGGCTCTCTAAAGGGTCTCCAGGGGATCAAACCACGCACTTCAAGCACTGTGAGATGGAGGAGAAGGCTGGGTTGGAGTTTGACACACAGGCAGTAGGGTTGCTTCCATAAAGCATCTTGTCGTGTAAACAAGATATACCTTTGACATCTTCCCCTTCAGGGCACCAAGGCATGAAGCAGGTGATGTATTTCGAGCCAAACAGGTGATTTGTAGGTGCTAAGTGTTCATAAAGACAAGATTAAAGAGCTCTCTGATAGCAGGGCAGTAAATCATTCCCCACCTGCAGAGGTGAGTGCCGGGCACGGATGCTCCTCCGACCCTGATTAAATAAAGGATGGCTCAGCAAGACGGGGCTAAAGTTAGCTGACAGCTCTGGAGTGAGCTGGTGTCTTGCCCACTGTCGTTGTGGCTGATGCCTAATTTTCTCTCAGAGGAACCTTTGCAAAGGCTGGTAATTAAAACTGGTGGAAGGCAATCAGGCTCATGGGAAGACAGACCTGTCCGTCCACTTTCCCCCAGCCATGAGCCTCCCCTGACTGACAACCTGCATGGGTAAAGGAAGCTTCTGGTCAGGAGCTGGATGGATAAATTTGCAAGGCCTGGTGCTTTCACTCACTCCAGTTAAAGAAAGCTACAAATAAATACCTACCAACTCTATATCCAGCATGCAACAAGCACTGTCAAGTTCTGAATGTCCCAAGTACAGTTTTGAGGGTCAAATACATGCACACATAAATATATATGTAGGCACAGATACATGTCTCCAAAACATGCTTATGTTTTCATAGCATGACAAGCTCTCCCCTGGGAATCATCCCTTCCCTTATCCAGTCAGATATGTGAAAATAATTTTCCAAATGTTACAACCTGGGAAGCGATGGCCCAGAGAAAGGAGGTTTTTCAGTCAAAGGCTCAGAGTTCAATGGCAGAGCAGGTAACAGAATCCAGGCAGCATCAACTCCCAAGTCTCCTTCTTAACCAAGCACATGTTTAGACTAAAGAAGCAGGTTTTGTTTTAAATTACCTATTTGACTAGCCTAGATAGGACCCAAAAGAACTTAATGGAAGGAAAACTTAATGGGACCTCATTAGGTTGTTATAACATTTTTTTCTGCACTGTGCTATTAGCTCTTTGAAATAGATTATTGAAAAGAATACACTTCACAGATTTAAATTACTTGTGACTTTTGCCTTACCTGAGTTATTTCTTTTACTTTTTATTCATCTGGGGTTTTCAGGCTAGATTGGTCAGATGTTTTTTGGTTTTGTTTTGTTGGTTTTTTTTCCTAGATTTATAGACACTTGCACAAAGCTGGTACAGCTGGGTTGTTAGACCTTTAGTGATTCTGTTCAATCCTAACCAAAAGAATATTTTTAATTGATGAATATTGATTTTGGAATACTTTAGTGTAAATCTAAGCAACACAGGGGTTTTTTAAAAGTTGTTTTTTAAAGGGTCAATATATTAACAAGATAGGCAATCTAGGTTTTTTGGGTTTTCCCCCCTTTCCCTCCCTTTTTCATTGTAATGAAGCTAGAAATACTCAAAGATCATGCAAGTCCCAGAGTTAGAGTCTCAAGTTGGATTTACAATAGCAACATTCTCTAACTTTATGCAGACTCAGATTTTCCCCACCATAAGGATGGAAAGGCAGAGTAGAAGAGGGATCTGGAGCATTGGATAGTTGTGATTAGGTGCTTTACTTCCAGCCAAGCTCTAAAATTTACCATGTTGCTTTGTTACAAAAGGTTTGACACTGAGCTTTGGGCCAACAATGGAAGGGGTTCCTATTTGACCTGAAGGGAGAGTATCTCCTTCACATGTTACAAGCACAAGTCAAAAATACAATCAATGGAAAATTTAAAATAGGAGATAGGGACAGCTAAAAGCTGAGAACTCTCTGGTTGCTTTTCCCAAAATATGTCTGCTTATTTTGATGCTAATCCAACTGCTTAACTATCTGCACTGGAAAAAACAAGCAAAACAAAACACAATAAAGGAAGGTGCTGCTTCACAGTTCGTGACATCCTACGTTCAGAATCCTGTGTCCACTTTCCTGAAGCAGAACAAGAGCTCACGCAGAAGCACTGAGTGTATTTTCTTCCCAGCAGCATTCCCTGCTCTTCACAGTACAAGGAAATGAATTTCCCTATGGGAACAGTATTTTCATGTTTTATCAACTTTTCAAGCCAGCTTACTTTTGCACTCTCTGTACAGTTCAAATACTGCCTCAGTTTCTGATGTGGGCAGATGGTTTCAGTCACAGCAACCCCCTTCACTTCTGTCTCTTCATTGATCCATGTGCTGGTTTTGACTGGGGTAGAGTTAGCTTTCCTCACAGTGGCTAGTATAGGGTTCTGTTCTGGATTTGTGCTGAACAGAGTGACGATAATACTGGATGTTTCTGTTATTGCTGAGCAGTGTTTACACAGAGCCAAGGCCTTTTCTGCTTTTCATATTGCCACAGTGGTGAGGAGACTGGGGTTACATGGGAAACTGGGAGGAGACACAGACTGGGGAGGTGATCCCAACTGATCAAAAGGATATTCCGTACCATATGACATCAGACTCAGTATATAAAGTGGGGGAAAGAAGGAAGGGGAGCAGATGTTTGGAGTGATGGTGTTCGTCTTCCCAAGTAACTGTTACGCACGATGGGGTCCGGCTTTCCTGGAGATGGCTGAACACCTGCCTGCCCATGGAAAGCTGTGAATTAATTCCTTATTTTGCTTTGCTTTGCTTGCGCATGCAGCTTTTGATTTACCTATTAAACTGTGTTTATCTCAACCCACAAGCTTTTACCCTTCCAATTCTCTCCCTGATCCTGCAGGTGGGGGAGTGACTGAGTGTCAGTGTGGTACTTGGTTGCTGGCTGGGGCTAAACCACAAAAGTACAATACCGTGAGACTCTGCTATTACACCGTGGTGCACTCCAGCATGGCTGCACATTTCACTAATCCTGGGATTTCACTGGTTGAACCCACTTATTTACATATACAGGCTCAAACACACTCTTATGTGCAGAGCTCTGGGAAACAGGCCTTGGCTCTGAAAGGAGTTACTGTGCAGAAGAAAATTGCAAACTTCTTTCCATGCCTGCCTCACCAAGATGCTATTTTATCCCACCAACCTTTCCATGCTCATCCCCTGCTTGAAACTAAAGACCTGCATTAAATTATGGAACTACATTTCACTATTAAACCATCAGCTGACTGCTTCCTTGTATCTCAGATGTAACCCTTGGTAGATAACTACACAATCTGATATCAAACCAATATTTGCCATATTCCAGTTCTCTTTGAAGAGGACTGTTCCTTGCTCACAGTCAGGATGAACTGAGATGCACCTACACTAGGTTCCTGTTCCTCTCTAATCTCTAAATAACTGTTTCATTCTATTCAAATATGTAAAAACTTTAGTATATACACACGACCCAGATGTTTGCTCCCCAGTGTAACTATTCATAGTTTACCACATCCTGGTGTTTAGGCCTGAAATCCGAAAGAGTTCCTGGGTGGGTTTGAACTAGTATCTACGGATACATTCACTGACCCAGAGCTAATTGTTAGCTGTTTATACTTCTCCTCCTGTTTTCACATGAGTTAATTTATACATACTGGCAAAGAACAATGAAAAGCAGGCATAAAACCAGACGTCACCAAAGGTACAGAGTGAAGGTCATAACAGTGAGATGGATACCCCCTCCCTGGAAATGTTCAAGGCCAGGCTGGACTGGGCTTTGAGAAACCTGGTTTAGTGGAAGGTTCCCTATCCATGGCAGGGGAGGTCTCTTCCAACCCAAACCATTCTCTGATTCTGTGGCAGACTCAGGCCGTGAGTCCCTCAGAATAACTCCACCCAAAGGTACCCAAGGCATATCAGGCACCCACTGCGCACCCACACGTGAGCTGTAGCAGCCAAAGGGAACAACCTCTTCAGTGGTTGAAGAGAGTCTGTCCTCAGGGAGTTACACAGCTATCTTCTGAAAAATAGATTGCTTTCTTAATCTAGAGGAAGGAGAGAGTGCAGGGATTAAGCCACAAGCCCGCAACTGGGAAAGACCAAGAAGAGAAGGCAACTGGATTCAGCACCCTTCCCTTGGCTTCCCCATGTTTTGTTAGTGCAGCAGGGAGGAGAGCATTCCCCCTTTTCTGTGAGAACCAGGGACATGAATGCCTCAGAGACTACAAAGAGTTTTTCCCTTGCAGTATTAGCAGGAACCACCTACGTATCTTGGACAGTTCCCTGGAAAGCCGTGATGTGGGCTGGAGCAGCACGCCTGCCCCTCTGCTCCTGTGCCTCTCAACGCCACCGCCTGTGCCTGCCCCCCTCACCAGCTGCCACTGCTGAACCTGGCATCGCCTGTGCCAAGGACAACGATCCTTCGAGCAGAGCTGCCCAAACAGTGCCAGTTCCTCAATCCTGCTCGGCTCTCTGCATCTTTCCCATTGATTTACGTATCTCCGCAATGTTATTTATCAACTGCTCCATAATTAATCAGACGCAGAGCTTGGCAGCACTAAATGAGCAGCCTGTCTCCAGTGCTCCCACTGCCACCAGCCCCCTCCCCTCCCAGCTACCATGCTTTATCACACACCACAACACTGGAGCCTGCATTCAGTCGCTCCTCATAATAGCAGCCAGGGGGGCTTTTCAAATGATCTCATCTCACCAGGAGAGCAGGCACTCATCCTGCCAGACTGGTAGGAATAGAGGAATTAGCATCCAGGTAAATGCCAGCTTCCTGCCAGTTATCCCACCAGCCACCTGGCTAAAGAGCTGCAGCCACTCTGAGATTGAATATCTTGCTGTTCCTGGCTTCTTGACCTCTTGCTGCCCCTGCCACTGCCACCCTGGTCTCTAACCTCTCCCCTTTCCATCAGATTTCTTTCCTTTGTTTTCTCCCCTTACCTCTTGTCCCAATACCCTCCCTTCACTTTCCTCCTCCTTGCTTTCCAATGTTTTTTTCTCATGTTGCCTACTTTTGCTCATCCACTCTTGCTGCTGCTCCCTTTTTCCTCTACTCCCTCCTCACATAAGCCCCAGATCAAGGACACTGTATGCAAATAAAACTGCACAGTGTTGTTTTCATGAGCAAAAACATGAGAGTCCAAAACATGGAGTCCAAAAGTCTTTCAGCTCAAATCTATCACATATAAAGACCACAGATCCTAATCTGATAATAAAGTTTTAGCTCTGCCTCGGATTAAAAGGCAAGGCTCAGGAGACATGGGTTATGTTCCTAGATATGGTGTTCATGGACTGACAAGCTATTAGCAAGACATGCTGCGCCTCAATTTACCTGTCATTAAAATATAGAGGACAGAGATGCTAACTGACCCAAATTGATACAGCGTCCATGCTTGTAAAAGCACTCACACACTCAAGGTTAAAGTGGAAGACTTCAGAGATTGTCTAAAAATTCAAAATCCCTCTCCCTTTTTTCTCAGTAGTGAGGTTGGTATTGACCACTCAGTTTTCTGAACCAACCTGTGGGAAAAAAAGGTGGGGGACTATAACATTACGAAAACATCAGGAAGACATCATCACTCTGTAGCTTTATTCCTGTTCTTTTCATGATAATTCCCCCAGTGGAAAACATGCCTTAAAAAGGCTTGTGCAGGAGTGAGCTATGGTGCAGTGCAGACACAGCAAAATCTTCATCAGGAGCCTGGGCACTGAACAAGGTTCTTCACTGGCAAAGACATCACCTCTGAGTGACGAATAAGCAGCACATTTCGATTTGCCACGTCCTCTTTCCTCAAAAACATAGGAAATCTGGGTGTTTTCCTAGACCTCAGCTGAGCTCCCCAGGCTCCTTAACTCTCCCCACACTAGCGTGCTGCCTAGCTAGCATATGATGAACAGTTGAATCTGAAATAAACCACCCTTTGTGATTGAGCTAAGCTCTTAAGATAAACAGGGCTAAGGAAGGGAAACATAAGCTTTGTCCCAGTGCAAAATAATAACATAAAACTGTCAGTCTCTGCCACACAAGAGCCCTGCAAGAAAGCTCTAGGGGAAGACACCTGAGCAAGCGATTCTAACATAGCATCACCAATCAATACTAGCCCTCTCTGTCAGCTCACTACACTTAAGTAGAACAGGGCTTATGTTAGTGAGGCTTGCCAAGATATTGAGCACAAATGGTAACCAGAGTGGTGATAAGAATTCTGGTGCATTCACTTGCCCATGCTCTTCATGCTAGAAAGTATTGCTTTTATCCAGCCCAAAGAGTAAAGGTGGGAAGCAAGAAATAAGAGAAAAAAAAATTAGAAAAATCTAGGGCAAAATTTTATTTATTTATTTAAAAGCAGATGGGGGTATAATGGGGAAAACAAGAAGAGAGATTGGAAAGAGAAGAAAAAGTAATAGGGAAGCCAAGCTGTAGAAAATGGAGGTAGTAGGAAATGAGACAGAGATATGTAGAAAGTACTGTTCAAAAAGCTTTGATTTTAGCTCTATTATGTGGATGCCCAGCAGATTTTTTTCTGCCAGTGATGGGATGTTTCTGTTTCTCGTGGATTTTTGGCTAACAGTCCCATACTTCCCCCTTGGCTGAGGGCATGGAGCTCATGTAAAACGCCAGTATTGCACCTCTATGGAGCCTTCTCTCTCTCTGTAAGATTCTGCTCTCTAGGGGGACTCTTGGAAAGGGTGCAGAAACAGCAGTTCAAAAAGCATTTGAGAAATACAGTTGGGCCTAGAAGTCTCAGGTGGAAGGAACATTATCTAAAAAGGGAACTAATTATTTGGTGGATTAAGGCCGCTGGCTGGGTCTGCAGAGTTAGCAGATGGACAAGAACACGGTGGAGTCCTTTTCCAGGATGGATGGCATGGTGTGAACATCTGTTTGCTGCAAGCAGGAATATGTTCCAGGTCCACTTGGTCTCAAAAGCAGGAGTGAAACCTCCTACTTGGATACAACTCATGAAAACCAAAACTGCATTGAGGGTTTTTTCATGTGGTGAGGTCAGAGGGCTGGGACTTGGCTTTGTAGAAGGGGTTTAGATGAACCTCACAGTATTGTGGAAAGAGAAGTGCTTAGATAGCTATAAAAGTAATTACTAAAAAGATATGACCATACAAAACCTATTTCAACTAGGTTATGAGTTTGAATCCCATGCATTCTGGTGGCAAGCATTACCACTGGCATCTGACCACTCTGTGGTAGTCTCTGTGTGAAGGAAGTTTTGGGGCCTTTATCTAAATCCCATTGAGCACATTTAAGTCACTATTAGCACTGAGTGTAAGGATAGCTGATCCAGTTCTACCAGACTGGAGTAAAGTTAAAGCAAATTGACACAAATTGGAGATCCACTCTACAAGAACTCACAGGAGCTGGGACAAATCCATCCATAGGAAAAATGAAAGCCAGTCCTTAACTACGCAAAGATCAGGACTAAATAAACTGCCCTAGACACACACATGCTCCTTCAGTTGAAGTCTGCCATGTCAACTAGAAAAACACATTCTATTCCACCATAGCTTAGCAACTGGAGCTTCAAGTATTCCCAGAAGGGCCATCCTGCACTTGACACACGATAAAAACATGGCAGTTTGTAAAAACATGCAACAGATTATCAGTCAAAGAGCCACACATTTTTCAGCAGCAAACACATAGGCTAGTGGAGTTGCTCCTTCTCATGTATGATGGCTGGGAAAACAAACAAACAAACAAACAAACAAACAAAACACTGCAGAAAGACAAAACCATGGTGCATTCCTTAGAGCAGAAAGGGTCGGGGCCCTTGCGAAGTCATATATGAGAACTACTGCAGTTCTTACCCAAAAAGGTAGGAGTAAAACAGTGGAAATTTGTTTTTTGTCCCCTTCCTCACACAAACACACTGTTTCTGACAGCAGCCAGTGTAGGGTGCCACCAACTCTGCCTTGATGCTACACAAGGATCACTGCCACACTGAGTAGAGATGCATGCAGATCAGCTGTAAAGGAACTAACTCAACTATCGGAAGCAGTCTAAACCAGCAGCATGGTGCTTAGGCTGGGCCAGTTGACCCTGCTGAGTCACAGCACGAGAAAACCACAATATGCCTACAAGGATTCGAACTCCATTGATCTTCAAAGTAATGAATAAGGAGCATCAATTTTGAAGAGGAAAAGAGCAAAGAGAGGGGAGAAAGGCACATACATGTCACAGAGGGGCCAAGGCAGACCTCAAGCAGCTGCACATGCCCTGTTTCCAGCACTCCCACCATGTTGTTGCCCTGATCCTTGCAGCACATCTCCTGTCCTCACAACCCTGCAACAGCCATTTCCCCAGTGGGCCCAGACACGTCACAACTTTTTAGTGGACAGAAGGACAAGGCAGAGGAGGACTGTCTGAAAATGACAAACAGAATTATCCTGGTGTTATGCAGGGCAGCAGCCGGAGCCAGTACTGCTATTTACAAGAGATGCGGCTTGCAAAAAGCAAACATCTCTCCATGGCCCACGGGGGCTCCCCTCTAACTAACATGTCACGTGACACTGAAGGCAGATAATTAATCTCCCATCACACCACCTGTCTACACCACCCTTTTCCCTTATCCAGTATCTTCCTCCCTGTCCCTCCATTTACAGACACTATTTACAGAAAGGGGGAGTGAGGTTTTTCACTGCCACCTATTGGCATTTGCCCTGCAGGAAGAACATGAGGACGTGGCAATACTGCACCCAAAAACATCACCACTTCACCACTGCAGACCCTTTGATGGTCGTTGTATAAACACACAGCATGCAAATGTGGATGGATCTATAAACTAGTTATAAGCAAAGCTCCATTAGCAACAGTACCATACACAGCCCTTGCTAACAATTTTTGTTGGTCATGGTTTGTTTTTTGGTTTGTTGATTTGTTTGTTTGTTGTTTTTTTGGGGGTTTTTTTTGTGGTTTGGTTTGTGGGGTTTGTTTGGTTTTGCACTTTAGTTTGTTGGGTTTGTTTGGTTTTGCACTTTAGTTTGTTGGGTTTTGGTATCTTTTTTTTCTTTTTCACTTGTAAGACCTAAGACCAGAACTGCAGCCTTTCATATGGATATAACAACTCATCTGGAGCCCTCTAAAGGATCTTTGATATCACATGGCACCATGTGTTTTGGACATACCCTGCAGGTACTGATAATCTGTGGAGAGCTCTCCCTCAGTACTGGAAGCCAGTCTTACAGGGCACTGTGGGAACATCCATAGTGAACTATATTTGGCATATCTGACACTGTTCTGTATTAAGGTCAACTTTACTTAGCTCTAGCCATCCAAGCAAAAGGTCTGTTTTCCTGCTCTGTTCTGTAACACATGCAGGCACAATGCAGAAAGCATTTTAAGTTTTCAACTAAATCTACCTCCTGCTTTGAAGCTCAAAAGGTCAGACTTGAGGTGGGGTTTGACACCAGCACTGGAATAGAGAAGAGGCAGGAGGAACATTGCTGCTCAAAAGCTGAGAGCACTGAAAGAGCTGTGTCAGGGGAGCTCTGAACTGAAATACCAGGAGGACTGCATGGTAGATGGGGGGGCATTGGCAAACTTCTCCAGATGGGCAAAGCTTGCTTGCACGTGCTTTCCACAGAACATGCCTGGATGCAGTCCTCAGTGCAAGTCCCTGCTTTAATAAAAATCAGAACTCTGCTCTGATAAAGCAGCTGAAGAGAAAGCCGTCCCTTGTTCTTTAAAGCTGACCTTTTCCTTTCCCCAGCATAGTTAGATCCCTTACAAGATTTGGTACATTCAAGAAGAATTTTTAAAAAAACATTTTTACAAACATGTTCTGCATGACTGCTTTCACTAATCCTGCCGACAGGGGCGATCAATGCCTTTAAAGGAGATTTGTGGAAACCACAAAGAGTCAAATGCTGCCACTATGGAGATAAATGCCCCTTCAGTTCCTCAGCTGCTGCTCACCACAACACACCTCCTCAGGGGAAGGTTTTGCTCCAGACCCTTATTATTAAGGTGGGGCAGAAGTTCAGGACTGACTCACAAAGAAGCACTTCCCATCTGGCTTTATTTCTCAACAGAAAGAACTGTTCTTAAAGCATTGCCACAGCACCCTCTTACACTATACTGGATTATTAATTCAACATTGATCCAGGTGAAACATGCACTCCACTTCCTCCAGCACCCTGCTTTTGAAGGTAACCCATTCTCTTTATTGACCAGGCTGAAGGTTACTTAAATTAGCAAGAATAAATAAAACCTCAACTCCACTGAATAGCTAAAGGGATCTGAAAAAATGTTCCTTTTGTTTGTTTGTTTTTCACCCAAGATCAGGATTTCAGTACATTGTGCCTGATTAGCTCTTTACATGTGAAACATTTTTACCCATCTCTTTTTGTGAATCAATGTGGGCAGCAAGTAATCTGGGCAGAGGCTCCTGCGCTCAAACCAGATAACAAATCAAGCTATTCAAGATTAAATGCATTACCCTGCTTCCCACTATTTTAAAGGCCAGAGTTCTATAAACTAGTGCCAGATGTTTTAATTAGTAGAAAGCAACAGCATATTCCCGCACAGCATGTTCCAGAAGGGATACTGAAGCGACAAAGTAAAAAATCTCAACATGGAACGAATGCATGTTTCATTATACATCTTTGACTGCTTCCCCTGCACTCTGCCCACAAGCCTGTCTTTCCTAGGACTCGTTCCAAAATATTACTTCAAGTAGATTTTGTTTTGTTCTTTACCGTTTCCTGGAAACCTTTGTAAATATATTCCACTGGCGTTTCTCAACTTCCCCTACTCAATCAATCTTTGTCCCAACCCAAATCCATTTCACTTCATTTGAAGAAACTAACTCTGCCTTCTGATCTAACAGAGACTCCATTAGGGATGCAGCCACTGCACATTTTGCAGTCTGTTTGAACCCATGGACACAGCAAGGCAAAAATTAATACTTCGCCTAAAACATCCATAAAATAGACATGGACCACATATAATCCACAGGGGAATGACGCAATACGTTTACAGTGGCATCTCTGTCACTCCTCAGCTGGTGAGGATCTCAATATAAATTTTGCAGAAGACCTGTGTGCACAGGAAAGTATATAACACACCAGGGATTTCAGGGGACTTCAGGGGCTGTATTTTATCAAGATGATACTACTAAGAAGAGATGACTTAGGCATTATATGTTGGAGAACAGAAAGGGTGACAATTACTTCACAAAGGACCATATATCTCTTCTCCTAACGTTTCCCATTTTTTCCACAGCATAAGTTGCCACATGGCTGTCTCTGCAAAATTAGGGATAGGCACTGAAATCCCCCCAGTTGCTACTGGACAGGTGCAGTGTGCTTCCCCTTCCAGCTCTTTGTAGTGCCATGCTTGGGGATAACATTCACACTGTCCACACTTAGCACAATAGGGAAACAGGTTGGAAGATTTTACTGAAGGTTATAAAATTCTGTGGGGGATGGCTATCCCCAAGACAAGAGCTGTCCTCGATACGAAGTTTAGATTGGTTTTTCTACTATCTGCAGGGTTCTGACCATGTTGTTCTCTTCCTTATAGAAGCCTTCAGAGTTGGGCAGGCAGTTTTGAAAAGATTGGGCTGACAAAAAGGGAAAGATACAGCAAAATAATACCACCATAAGTGTATCTGTACCAGAAGAAATACACATGCAGGAATTCATCTTCTCTACAGTGATGAGAGTAGCAAAAAAGCAAAAGCCGTCACAACTAAAACATTTACCACTTTCTAGTACTCCAGTATAAAGTGGAAAATCAAGAAGAACAAAGAAAACACAAAGTTCTGGTTAATTGAAACCCACTTGGCTTCTGAAATAAGTTTAAGGTAAAATCCAATGGTCAATTCTCACATTATGTTCTTGGAAATCCAGTTTTGCACTGTTGCATCCTTCCAGAAATGCAGTGAGCTGAGACAATTTGCATGCTTGTTCCTCTCCTGCCTTTCCTGCTCTTGCCCCTTGTTAGTTCCTGCCTCCATCTGCTTCAGTGGCTTATTTTTGATTTCTCCTGTCCTTTGGAGTTATCAGGAGTAAGACACAAGATTGATTCTCCAGGTCAAACTGTTCTTCATCAATTATAGTAAACAAACCAGGAACGTGTTTTCAAGCCAGTCAGTCTCCTTTCCCACACACACAAGCACACACAAATGTCCTTCTTCTTCCAAGGAAAACAGGAGCTGAAATGGGTCAATTTGTTATTTTGTCTTTAAAGAAAACCATAGTCATACTTCTCCAGCTTAATAATTCCTACAGAAGGTGGCATTTCTTGATGAGAAACAATACCAGGTATTGATACTAACAGATAGGATTAGAGATACAAAAAAATCTAAATCCTTTTCTGGCAACTGGTATTTATTTACTTCAGGTTTTGGTTCACTTTAAGAAGAAGGATTAGGGGCACATGAAAAGAATAGTAAATTGAGCTGATGAGAACTTTTTAATCAGAAAGCCAGGGTACAGAGATTGGCTTCCCAAATGTCTATGAGGAAATAGCTGAAAGAAGAGGTGGAGCGGAATGAGAGAGAGAGAGAAACAACAAGAAAGTAAAAAAGGCTTTAATCCCCAACCTGCTTTCACCTTTCTTACCTGAGCTGCTGACAACATAACCTTTTCCCTCAGCAACTCCCCATAGCTACAACCATCTCTGTGTGGAAGTTTTTCCCCGGTAGTCCCCATCTTGTTTGGCAGAGGGGTCTATACTCTGCCTCTTTGGGCAGAGCTGCACTGGTGCATGAATTGCTGCAGATGGGTGGCACCAGGCTGTCCCAGTGGCTGGGCGGTACAGTGCTGCCATCATGCAGTCCGCAGCACCAACAGCTTCTTTTTGCCCAGGGTCTACAGTGCAGGCACAGGGTGCTCCTCACTCATGACCCCTCGGTTAATTATGGCCCCAAGAGAGCCAAAGGTGGGCCCATCCCATCCCTCCCTTCTGTCAAGAGACATATCTGTCTCCAGGGAAAGGAGTGCCCTCTCACCTTTTCCAAAGACCAACAGTGACTTGCAATTATGGCAAGCGGTTGCGTCTCTGATTCTTTCACTGCTGCAGTGCAATACCATTATATTCTCTTTCTGTCCCAACAGCTTCCAGGGGAAATGCCATTACAAGCACCTTTTTCTGGGTCAAGTCAGTTTCTATCTTCTCCCTGACCACGAGGCAAAGCCAACGCCCACTTTTATTTAGGACAAGACCATCTGCACAGTCCTGAGAGTGCTGGTGCCATCACAGGTGAAACATTACAATATCCAACACAACATCTCAGCTCACGATAGAGCTGAGTCCTTAGATCTTCAGCCTTAAGAAGGTTGTTAAAGATAATGAGTACTTGTTTTAAAATACAACTCACATGCAGGATCTAGACGCCCTTCTGACAAGGCAATAAGGAGAAGGCAGAACCCCTTCACAGATGAATTCCCTTCTGGAATAATGAAGGCCAACAGGAAGCCAGGATGACAACCATGCTGAGTAGTGATAAGCTACAAGAACACTTTGAAAAACACATCCCCTTAGACCATCCAGAGCTGTGGGAAATGGACAATCCACTATCACCACCACTCAGGTGCTGACAATTGACCTGGGCTTCCCATAGCAAACTGCCTGTCATCATCATCACAACCTCCTCAACACTTAAGCTCTACCTCTTCAGTCCTCCTTAGGAATTCTTTGTATTTTGACCACTAGCACTGAAGACTAGACTCTTGCTACAGGCTGCCAATACAAATGCCCACCTGGCATATGTACTTTCCACAACAATCAAGCATGTGAATTTGAGGGATCCTTAACATGTGATAGTGATGCTCAAATCACCTTTCGCTGTTCTTATGAACATTAAACTAGTGTGCTATCAAATACATGCCAAAAGTGAAGGAGACCTGTGAGGCTCCAAATTCTCTCTGAATGGAGAAATCTGTTATAAAACCACAGAGAAATCTGCAAGAGTAAAACCCTAAAAACTAAACAGGTCCTGACTGCAGACTTTTCCTGAGTTTTATGTCGTTTTTTTCCCTTTCTTCCTTTCATTTAATAATAAAAAAAAAAATTAATAAGTGGAATGTTCTGTAGTAACTTTGAAAGAAGTAATTTAATAAAAAAAATTCAGAGTGCCTCGAGTTAATTTAATTCAATCCTAGGCTCATGCTGCTGCCAAATTGCACATTTCAAAACTGCATAGCCAAAGAACTTTAGGTGCCCTCTGAGAATGCCTGAAGTAAAAGAAAAGGCAGAGAAAAAAAGACCCATGAAAGCAAATTAAGGCAAATACCTTGTTGGGGGCTGGAGGTAAAAGAGAAGGAAGAGAAGGAAGAGAAAGTTTCAATTAATGTGTGCTTAAGAACAATGGCTGGGGAGAAGTGTCACCTGGCTTTTATTTAATTATTTATCACCCTTTGAAGGAAAGAGAGAGTAGGTCAGGCCAGTCAAGAAGAGGGAAGCTCATCAGTAAAGAATAGTTATCTTACAAAATGAAAGTACAGCATAGCAATAGAGTCCTGAGGGTCAGAGTTTCAAGCAAGAGAAATCAGGGCACTCTGGACTGAATTCTTCCCTGAGATGTATTCAGCTAGGGTCTGTAGACTTTATTGGAAGAGCTGCAGACACCCATCCTGGGACATGATCTAGCCTGGAGATGGTGAATACACATTATGAGTCTGATCCACTCCTGCTGAAGCAAAACCACAGTGAAAGCAGGACTGATTACAGCATGTTGAACATCTTAGAAATGTTCAACTATAATTCAGTGCTGTAATGTCCTAATGTTTTATGCTAGAAAAAGTTTGGAAGTTTAGAGGTAGGATGCTGCTTTAGTCTCATAATTTTGCTCCGGAAAAACAACACATGACATATTACCAAGCCAAAGCGGCGTCACCAGTCCTGTCTATCCATAGAAGTCCCTGGACCACGTTGCTGCCATATTGTCCTTCCTGTTAATTTGCTAAAACCTGTGCTCAGAAGCCTGCCATGTGAGACACAACCTGTAAGTTGTGAATACTGCTGTTAGCATGTAACTTCCTCCATCTCACAATTGCCACAGCTAAGCAGAGCTATTTGTCATCACCTCTGTCCTCTCTAGCTCCTGGGCCCCTCTTGATGTCATCCATCTGTTTACAGCAGTAAGGGGTTGGGTGTTAAACCCTTCAGAGAAGAGTGTTGATTGTTTTAAGTGTGCGCCGATGTTCGTCCATGGTCTCAAAGCTTATGAAAAGGATTACGGCATGACTGCCAGTAATACCAGAGGACTGGATTTGATGACCCAAAGAGGTCCTTTGGAGCCCTATACTCCCAATCACTAGCGCATTGTTTCCACTATTACTATTGGTTCTAATCTTATTGTTTACTTCTTTGAGCAGGTGAAGGTAAATTCTGCTGGCTTTCTTAGGGTTCAAGGTTACAGCAGCTCTGATCGAAAAAGTATTACATCCTAAATAAGCAATACAGTTTTGTCCAAAGGCCTTAGACTGTCTGCTGTGATCTCCTCTTAAGGAGGATACAGGTTAAGCTGGATGTCATTGGAAAGTCAGTACTTTCAACAAGATTTTTGATAAAGCCGCATAATTAACAAATGACCTTGATGTTATCATACCAACTGGGCACATTTTCCATTGTAACAAATACCTCAGCTAGTATCAGAAGATTTTCCAGAACTCTTTTTAAATATGTGTAAAAATATGTGAACAAAGAGAAATAGAATATTGATTTTTTTTTTTACATATATGTACAAAACTCATATATAAATATGTATGTAAATGTCTGATATATATATAAAAGTATATAAAACCAATGCTTCCCAGCTCATACTGTTTCACTTTTATTTTTTTTTTTAATCTACTTGCTCCATATTTTGAGTCTTTCACAGTCTACTTTTCCCATATCCTATCTGCTTCATTAGAAAACTATTATTATGACCCTAGTCCTTCAAATTCATGGTCTCTGACAGGAAACGATTTCCAGCTACAAAAAAAAAAAAACCAAACAAAAAAATTATGCAAACTTGGTCCCAGCTTCACCCCATTTTATGCAGTCTTTGCATCCCCTACACTTCACATGCCGATGACTTAATTGTAACTTAGAACTGGCTCTTTCTGAACTATATCCAACTGAATTTCTATGGACAACCAGTATTACGGCAACCAACTGAGTTCCAGTAAAACAGATATATAAAATACACACTACTATTTACTGGATTTTCCAATATTTACTGTGGTATCTGAAAGGGCTTTACATGCATCTCTGAAGTTATCCCCCCGTTTGGCATCTAGGGAACAGAAGTCCATATCCTCTAAGATAATTAGATACTTAATGATCTACGTGTCTATTTACTTTTTGAGGATCTCAGCTGCAGAGAATATTAAGTGACTTACCCAAATGTCAGACAAAAAGGTTGTGGCAGTGTCTTTTTAAAAAAAAACCCAAAAAACAAACCACAACAGAACCAGGAACCAATCTCCTAAATCCATATACTTTGTCTTAACTACTATCCTTGTGATAGTTGTTATATAATGTAATTAGAAGAAAATAGCAAGTTCTATTCTAGGAACTTCTAATCAGCGACAAGCACTGCACTCCTAATGATCTCATTAGAAAAGAAATGCATAATTGCATGGTAGCACTATCTAGCAAACTACACCTCCAGCCAGAGGGGCAGCCCTTTCTCATGTAGACAGCACAACTTTGAGTGAGACCACTTCTACTATCGGTAACACCAGGAACACTCACAAGTGAGAAGCGATGAGGATCATGTCTCTTCTAAACATGAGGTAAGGGCTTGAATAAAATTAAAGAAGAAAAGGAAAACTTTATAACCAAGGTGTTGTTTATTGAGAAAAAATACTAAGCTGGTGCTTTTCTACTGTCCTTGAGTGCAAGAGTTTTATAAGCAAAGCCTAGTTCCAATAGGAAGAGGCCTAGAGACCTTAATAGCACATGGATTTTGATCTGATCTTTGCAAATACATTCATATTCAGTAATCATTTTGTACATTTTATTTATACCTGCCTATTCTTAACTTGCACATTTCAAAGCGAGCACCTCACTGCAACACCAAAAACTAAAGAGTCCAACCTTTCTGTCCTATCTTTACAGGTTTAGTACAGCTCAGTGCACCCACCACATGCTTGATGCTACAGTGAACATTATGACCCAACCCTATCAGGAAATGAAAGAACCAGAGCAGCCAGGTGGCCCAAACTCCCAGAGTCAGAGGGGACACCTGGCATCAGCAGCAGCAGCCATTATAGACCATGGCTGAGCTGTAGAGCCCGACTTAGCTTTGAAGACCTCAAAAATGTGAGAACAACGTGGTGTAGGTTTTGTATTTGAAGTAATCGCTGGTCCTGCTTCGTCCTGTCCTCTTCAGGAAAGAAGGAGCTCCAGCGGTAGGGATCACAGCTACAGCAATGGGGTAATAGGAAAGTCCCGCAAGATCTCTATGCAGTAATGATTAGTAACTTGTGGCACATGGGGAGTCAGTTTAAGGTTCTCAAAACCCACGTAGTAGCTGCTGAATGATATTTGCAGCTCTTTCACAGCTTCCTCTGCTAACATCAGCAAACTCCTACTTGAGTGTGCCACTCTGTAAAATGGGAATTTTACAGCTCCACAGGGAAGATGTGAAGGAGTAAAGCACCAAAGCGAGGAGTTAGGCGTCTAAAAGCTTTATTGATCCAGGTCTGAGTATACTGTATTATTGGACTCTATGTTAGGTCATATCTGGGAGCCTAAGAAAAGCAGCTGTAAGAGGCAGCAACAGGATTGAACTCTAAAGTAAGGAAAGAATATAAGAAAAACCATGAACCGAAACGCTTTAACCTATGAAGGCAAGGACAAGAAGTGGTTAAGAGGGGATTTTGCTTAAGCACGGAGAAGAAAATCTTCAGAGATACAAATCACGACTGCTGATGATTCTGTTTTCCTCCTGACACAGATAATGGGATAAGTGGGCATGCATGGAAATCACAGAAAGGAGAATTTCTGAGGAGATGAAAGCCTTTCACAAAGCCAGCTCCATTATACCATTTTTCCCTGTGCCTCCTGCTGGGAAAGGCTGGGAGTACAGCTACACCCTGCTCCTGCACAACCTACCAGAGCTATGCCCTAAACCCTGATCTGCCCACTCAGCAAGCAACTGGGCCTGGACCAGCATAAGGATGTTGCCCAGCTGCCTCTTCCACCTCATTTCTTAACACACTCTTCACAGGGAGAGGCAAGAACTGGAGTAACTGGGAGTTCTCACCCTGTTTATCACGTTTGGGATGTGCAGGCACCAGAGTAGGAGTGTGCTGAAGGACACTGGTGCCCTGGCCCTGTCTCTGCTAGCTCAAGTAAGGTGCTGAAGCTGGAACAGGCTCTGAGAGAGTCTCCTGCATGCTATTCCTCATGCAGGAGAAGGCACAGAGTGAATAAAGCAGCATCTTCCACCACTGGGCAAGCCAGCATCAAAGCTCCTTCACTGATGTGTGAAACCTAAATCTCTGTGAGGCTCTGCTTATTCTTTTTTTTTTTTTTTTTTAATTCTCCCCACCCCCAGTCACTCTCCCTCTTTTTTGGACGTTGCCATGGAAACTGCATCTGGTTTCCATTCTCTGTCTTTCTGTCATGTCCCTGCTCAGAGTCAGAGGCAGCATCGAAGAGACATTGATCATTGATGCAACGAACCAGCCGTGCAGGAACCAAGCTGGCCTGTAACCCCAGGCCTCCCAATCACTGCCTTCCTCACAGAGAAGGTCCAATTTTACTATTCTTTGGGCAAGTTTAATTAAAAATTGAGTGGGACCAGGTGCCCCATCACCTGCCCCATCCCCTCCTGAGGCAACTAGAGCAGAGATGCTCTTTTTTGGGCCTTGCATTAAACCACAAACACTGGCAATCCTAGGGCTGTAGGATACACAAGTGTCCTCATAGTCAATACACCTACAGCCCACTCTTTCATGCCATACTGCTCCTGACTGAATTTTCATCACTTCTGCTAATAGAAGAAAGTGCAAGTGGAGTAAGTACCAAAACCAGAAAGAGCTATGCCAACACAAGAAGTCAGTAGAGCAACATTTCCATTAGGAAAGGAAGATTTTGGATGGCAAGCAGCAACAACAAAAGGCAAAAAAAGGGGAAGGTGCATCAGTAAAGACAAAGCAATCTCACAGGAAGGAAGACAGAATGAAAAAATGTTGAAACAGGACCAAGAGAAAGACAGGCCTGTTTTTTTAATTTCAGCCTGCTGCTAGCTGAATCCCTTTTCCTCCAGTCTCCTCTCACCACCTCCCCGAAGGGTATCATTGCCTCCTAACACACTGATGTGCCAAGGAGCCCTCTGACAGCTCTCTATTAATTAACTTCATGCCGATACAAATTTTATTTAAAGTTAAAAAAATCCAATTCACATTGATCCACCTTCATTGCTCCATCTGGCTGCCAATCAATGGCTGCTTGGCTTTACCTGATGAGGGAATAGATCTCTCAGCTGCACGCACAACGGAGCACTTGGGAAGTGGGAAATAAAAGTGCTGTCCTTGGGCCTTTCCAACATAATAAACCCATTCTGGAGGGAGCTATATCAGCATCCTTTCTCCTTCCCCAATTTTTCTGCATCCTCCAATTTCTCTGCAGACCTCCCAGTCCTGACAGTATGAGATGTTCTCTGTACCAGCTGTGCTGGGTCCCATTGTCTCAGCCCAGGAAGGGGCTTTTCTCATATTCTAGACTAGGCTAAAAGTTCATACAATGCCAGGGCCCAGTGGAGACAAAAGAGGAATGAATTGCCCCCCTGTGTTCAGACTTCTGACAAGATTTGCTGAATTTTTCAATGGCAATTGTCATTTTACTCTCAGAGGAAACAGCTTTGTCTTTTTCCCTTCCCTCTGTCCCAAGAATCGATACGGCTTCTACAGAGAACAGCCTTTCCCGAACAACGCTTTGTCCCTTAGGCCTTGTCTGCAGTAAGAAAATTGGTAAGCATTTTTTTTTTTCTGTTCTGCAAGTAGCAAAATAAGATGCTGGAGAGGAACCATAATACACACATCATTGCCTAAGGATCAGAGAGGGTCTGCTGGTCCCACTTTTTCTACCCAGTAGCTTTTTAAGTTACTGATTGTCGTCAGTCAGTACAAGTGGTTTAGCTAATGCTAAGTTTGGCTAGCATATGCCAACAAAGACCTCAAGCTGGCCTTTCTCCTAATGTTTAAAGTTAGTTGACTTATCTGTGACCCAGAAAGGAGCTGAAGATTACCTTGCATCTTTATAGTGTGAGAAAGGTAATTTTACAAGCAGTTAGTGTACTCTTTCTAAATCCCTCCTTGAAAAATAATCATATTCCTCCACTATAGGAAAAGCTTTCAGCTTGCCAGTATGGCACTGAGGGGGCTTGTTGTTTTGGTACCGAGATTCTAAAATCTCACAGCTCAGGAGCTCCAGCGCTAGCAAACATGAGCAGTACTGAAACAGAGACTACTTTAGCAAAAATATCCAGCTTTAGCCATCATGTGGAAGATACAGAGAGGAGAAGATAGTAGGTTAGCTCTGGGTAGAGCCCTTGAAGTCATCGTTAAAATTCCACCACTGAAATTCCCGGTGTTATGTCTGTCTCTGATGGAGTCATACCATTTCTGCCAACCAAGAAACTCTGCTCATACCAAGCAGGGCATTCAACCTGCAGGCTTAATGCCTTTCATGTTCAAGTCTTTGAACACACCCACATATATTTCACCGTCTTAAAAGACACTAATATACTGGCTTGCATATAACAGCTTCTATTTGTGGGTGAGCAGCACAAGGAAGAACAAATCCTTCACCCCAGACAAAACAAAATGATATGACCTAGGGAAATATGTCAGCCTGCTTCTGTAGTTTAGGTGATGCTTATACACTGGGCACACACAGTGTGCCCCATATGTATGTGCCTCATACAAGCTGCAACAGAGGAGGATGGATACCAGAATCCTTATCAGCCAACTTGCTTTGACACTTGCTTTTCTATGAAATAGAAGAGGAATCCACTGGAAGTTTACTTCAGAAATGAATTATGAGTTCAGGATGGGCCAAGGGGGGAAACCTTGTGTTTGATTACACTCCAGCAGGCTGGTGTTTAGGGCAGGGCAGGATCTGGGAGCAGCTCCAGAAAATATTTTGGGGCAAGAAGAAGGAGCTTTGTAACAGGAGTTGCTGAAAAACTAGTGGGTTCTTAGAAAAATAGCTGTGCCCACATCCAGGCCAAGTGGGCATCGCTTTGTCTCTCTTTGTTTGGTAGCACAAGCATTATATTTGTTTTGAAGGCTTTATCCAGGCACAGCTCACCTCTGGTCACAGGCTTCCTCCATTTGGTGAAAGTACTTTTAACATCTAAAATCATCAGGATCTCCCAATTACATCTGGTGGTCATCTCACTCCAAAGACACCAGGGCTGATATCTGAAGATAAGAGGATCCACAGAGCTCAGCCCTTCAGTGATACACCTTATATCCTTCTGAAATACCCTTCTGGTATAGCATTTTCACTGCCAGAGTGGGGATTAGGGCACAGCAAAATTAAGAAATTCTTTAAGATAAAACAAAAAGACCCAGGGAAGAGCAAGAAGCTCAAACTGCAGCTCCCTAGTCCCCGGCTAGTTTTTCATCCTGCTTATTGCACAGTCTGAGTCTGGCTCCTACGTATCAGCTGAGACACCAGCAAGGGAGCTGTGAGTGTTAGTAAGTGCTACAGAAATGAGTCAACACATTACCCACAACCCTTCTCAGACCTATCCTCCAGGTCTCTTGCTGACCCCTCTTCCTTTCTTATTTGCTCTTTGTCCACTTTCCCAGGATTTCTTTTTACTTTACTCTCATCTTGCAAGGACACACACCATCTATACAGAACTAGAAAAGAAATATCCACAAGCTGCTGAACTTGTTCGTTGGAAGCAAAAAGCCACAGCAAAGGAAACAGGTCTGGCCCTCACAAACCCCGCCTTCAGACAACAAATCAAAGGTGTTTAAGCAGGCATTAAACCACCTTGGGCTTTTGGAGCTTGCTGGCAAAAAAATACAAGCTGAAAGAAAAAAATAGGGGGGAAAAAAAAGGAGTGAGGTAAGCAGAAAAAAAATCCCATATCACACAAGTAAACTAAAGAAGTTAGAGGAACAACACAGCTATGCCTTTGGTATTTGCTTTGATAAACATCACTCCCCATTTGGACTATGAGGTACACCCCCCTTTTTGGTCCCCTCCTGTCTCCTTCCCCCATTCCCTCAGACACATGGAGCACTGTGCATCCCTCCCTGTGCCTCTTTCAAACACACCCTTTCCTCTTTTTCTCCATCAGTCCTTACCCATTAACTCCATCCTGGTCTCAGGCTCTTTTTCTTTCACAGGCCTTGATAGAAAGGAGCAGGTCTGAAATTAGCTGTTATTCAATTCCAAATTGCTGACCCCTGGGGGCAGGGACTGCTGTATGCGCTTATAGTATCCCGATCACCACCTAATGCCTTTTGATATTGCTACAGGAAACACAACTAAAGCCAGAAGGGGTCATTTGGGCTAATACAACTTCCAGGATAACATGGGCTGGAAAGTAACTCACTCAGCAGTTTCATCACTTTGTGGAGAAAGTTATTTGCATTACATCATCTCTCAGAAAGGTATCCAGTTTTGACTAAAAGACTCCAGCTGAAGGACTGTCTACCATAAACCCAATCAGACCAGCTGGTATCGTCCTTTTTAACTTTTGCCTCATCTCTAGTACAAACTTGTCCGCCTTCATCTTCTGATCAGTATGTATCATTATGCTTATGCCTAAAATCATCATACTGTCAGGACTTGTCAAAACCTTTCTTTCTCTTTAGGAAAAATTTCACAAGTTCACTTGTTGTTTTTTTTTTTTGCCTGGAAAGAAATGTGCTCAGATGAGAGGCTTTCCTGTGAAATAAAAATATTAGGAAAAAAACATTTTGTTTAGAAAGTGAGAGAATTTCTTTAATGAAGCTAAAGTCCCATACTTTGATAAGGGCAAAGAGCTCCTGCTGTTACCCCTCAGACTTTTTGTTTGAAATGCAAGAATTCAGACTGGACATTTGGAAAACTTTCTGTACCAGGGAGGCTGTAGCAAGTACCTAAAAAAGGAGCTGTAAAACCTGCAGCCTTGTCAAGACTCAGCTAGATAAAGCCGTAGTGACCTGACCTGAACATGAGCCGCAGTTGTAGTTGAAGAAGAGGCCAAACCTTGTGACCTTCAATAGTCCCTTCCAGCCAGCATGGCTGTAGTTCTGCGCAATGCAAGTCAAACCAAAGTACTCCATCCTACCTGAAACTAAGCATTTCACCAAACCTTCTTCATGAACAGTTGTAGTATAAGGAGTTCCAAGGGAAAATTTGGACAATGTTTCAGCAGGAGTTATAAATATACTCTTGAATTAAACCCTTGAGGTTTCTTTAGCATGGGAAAAGCACATTTAGCTGTCTTCACTTTTACTTCAGCCCATTCCTATCTGTGTAGAAATGTAGAGTATTTTAGTGAGTACAACGGTGCACACCATCTTTTTTCTCTTGTGAGAGGGGAAGAAAAGCTCATCTACAGCAGAATATCATATTAAAGCACTTCAGAGCAGTCCTTATACAGCACCCGATTTCCAAGCTGCAGTGCTTCCTTTTTCCCAGAAACTCTTTGGGAGGGTGGGAGGGGGGGGAGATCAACATTTTCTTCCACAGAATTTCAGCTGAAAATTCTTTTGAGATAGTCTTTTCTATCAAAAAGCTGTCAGTTTTCCCACTGAAGTCTGGAACAGATTCAAAGTGACAATTTTTCTTCTGTTTTGCTTTAAAGTGCCATATTCCTTTTTTTTTTTTTTTTTTTGGAATGAAAAAAAAAAATACGGTACAAAGGGACATT
>VXAY01002774.1:1136828-1179233 GCA_013399855.1 Oxyruncus cristatus | reverse complement strand
GAAATAAAAGCATACGTGACAAAGTGACATTTCCACTCAAGCTATCAGTTTGTTTCTCCCTGTTTCATTATTTTTTTTTTTTTTTAAGCTGAGAAACAAAAATGGAATAATTTCAGTCAAAATGCTTATGTTTGTTTCAAATTTCCCCTTGGAAAACCCATTTTTTCCCCAGCAGATGCTGTTTTCCTTCCCAGGAAAGTTCATTTTCAACATATCTATCCTTTCTTTTTCCCTACAGCAATACTTTCTGCACATAAGAAGTTCAAGCTATATGAATTCATTTCTCTGCCTTGGCATTTAGTTGGGCAGACATGGGCTGCAGGAAGGGTGCTGGGAAAAGCCCTCATCAGTTTGCATCAAGGAACTGAAGAGAGACTTCAATCTCACTCCAGCTGACCAGGGTGGGAGCTGCTGCCTCTGAGCACACTTTACTTCTGCCTCGGTGTACATTCAAACATAAGGGAGACTGCAAAAATTACTGGAGTGTCAGTAACTGGGTACAAGTTGGGCAGCAACCCTTTGTTTGCGGCTGAGAACAAAACATTTTTCTTCCAGAGTTTGTAATCAAACACATGTGGCTTTGATAGTACTTACAGCTCTCTAGAAAACCGTGTTTCCATAGATAAATGAAATGCTTAGGGCACAGTGAGAGACCCTGCTGACTGAGTGCATCCTTATCCTCCCTGCCTCAAACCTGAGGACCTGGTTACCAAATAAAGTGCTGCAATCCAGTGCCCTAATGCCATTTTGCATATGAGAGGTAAAAGTCCGCTTTGGTCAAGAGCAAAAATCCACACCCCAACTTAATACACTTTACTTTGGTGCCAGGCCTATGACAATAATAGTGTCTCTGCCCACATTTTCTCTCCAGGACTTAGGAAAATGTATAACTTTCAAACTTCTTAGGAAAGTTTACTGTGCTGCACAATCCTTCTTTATATTAAATCCAAACAGGGATGATAATGTGGCTAGAAATATTTGCCAGCAAGGGATTGAGTGGGTGTAAAACGGGTTTGCTGAATTATTACTAGACTATTTAATTTTGATTTTAGATACATATGCTTCTCCCTGCATCTACATATTGCTCACTTTGTCATTCCAGGTTTGGCACCTTACCTAGAACAGCCTTGGTCAAGCACAGCATTTTTTTTTTTTTCTTCTATTTGGTGTATCTCACTGTTTGGGTTCATGAAATGCTGTTTCTTGGAGGACATTTCCAAAACCCACGCCATGATTGCACATCCACCACCCAACAGCATCTCCATCTCTATCCATCTCCACTGAGAAAAACTGATTAGTCAGTTCTTCGCTCCCTTTCCCTGGAAGGCATGTGGAGGCAACACACAGCAAATCAAGCACTAATGCTCTGTTAGAAGAACTTTGCCAAGGATATGCCTTGCATGACAACTTAGCTAAAAGACCGCACACATAACATGTAAAACATTAGAAAATGCCCACTAGAGTGTCCCTGGGAAATTCAAGGTTGCCTAATGGTCCGAAAGGGTTGGCAGCTTTGCTCATTGCTATTTACGTTGCACCTTCAGTTTTACATTTTAATACAAGCAGAGCTTCCAGCATTAAAAGTGGCACCTACAGCACTGAACTCAAATCTGCAGTAGGGAGAATCCAGTAAATGTTGCTGGGGGATGCTGCTGCTGCTGGGACCCTTGCAGATCCACACACGTTAGAGGTATTTGCTTCTTTAGCCTAGTGCCTATTCATCCAGATAGCCAGATTAGCAAAAGGAGAGGTTAGGGCACTTCCTGGCCACCAGGTGTACTGCAGTGCCTAACCCTCTCCCTCTGGTTGAGTATCGACCTGTTTCTACAACTTGTTTCTCTCCCATCTCTCAGCATGATCTTCCAGCCAGCAACACAGAACCAAGCTGCAATAAGAGACAGTTTCATTAAGTGTTAGAGAAAGTTGTGCATGAAAACTAATTCAGAGGCCAGATCCTCGTGCCTAAAGGAAGCATAGTTCAGAGGGTGGGGGAGAAACAAGACAGAGGACACCAGGTACAAGATAAGCACACACAGTATTTATGTTCCTTCTTCAAAGCAATAGAACGTATCTCTTGCTGATGTCACCATGAAACATTTTGTACCCTGTAGAAGGTGAGGGGCAAGGAGTCACTTCTAGCACCTTCCTTAAGATCTGGGAAATCAAGCTGCTTGGAGTGTACCTCAGGAAGGGGGGGGCGGGGGGGGGAAGGAAAAAAAAAAAAGAGAAAAAAAGGAAAGAAAAAGGCCAAACCCTCAACTGCCAGCTAAGACAGGAAGAATTTCCAGATCATCCTGAATAGTCAATGGGTTAGACAAAGACTAGTAGTGATACCCTGGGAAAACAACTGCTCTCAAAAGCACAATATGTGCTTTTAAAGGTGTATGGACTACCAGGCAGAGCCAAAACATCTTTAGACAAGTTGTAAGTTCGTCTCTGCTGCAATGACACAGCCTGTGATCACTTCCCTATGCACCAGGAAGGAAGCCACATGAAGGAGTCTCCTCAGCTGGTCCTCCTCCTGCCTCCCTCCCTCATGCTTCAGAGCCATCTCTCAAAACCTGTGCAAGACAACCACACCCTCACCTCAAGAGGGGTCAAGAAACATAGCATTTCAAGAAATGTCTCTATCTAGATGTGACTAGAAGCTGTACCAGAGCCATAAAGGAAAACACTGCCTGGTTAGGGGCTAAGTGGTGCTTTCACACAGAATCCATGTTCTCCACAGCAATGGGGTGGGTCACTAATAACCCATGGATCTTCACAGATATGTGCCTGAACACAGACATGCACCTTGCTCTAAAAGAATACATACATCATAGTACCTCCATGCTGTTTATGCAACTCTGATGAACTCCACTACCCCAGCTCATAACCAGAAAAACTTCTTTTACTCATATTTACACTCAATAGTTCCCCAGTACTGTGGACTCTGAGTGTCAGACCCCAGGTATGTGCAGTAATCTGGCCAAATGGAGGCAACATAGTGGCATTACACTGCTAAGAACCGAAGAGGCCCAGATAAGGCAAAAGTCCTCAGTATAAACATAAGAATGTGGCCTCCCTGAGTGACCTCCCCACCTACAAGGGGCCAAGAGCTGCCCAAGTGAATGACATCCATGCTTGTTCCTATGATGGGCTGCAATTGTCCTCTTATGTCCTTGACAAAACAAATACATAGTAATGCAATCTTTTAGTAGAAACTTATGTTTAGAGGTTAGACTAAACCAAACTGAACTGGTTTAGCAGGGTACAACAGTGAAGCAAAGATATCAGTCTCCAAAGATACCTTTGCAGGGGTTGCACAAGATGCAGCAGTGAGAAGGGAATGCAATGGGTGACACTGAATTAGTCTGGCTGGGCTACACTAGTACATATTAGTACAACAGAGAGTCTGATCACAATGATGAGCCAGATGGATGAAGATAATCACAGTGCCAAGTAACGGCAGAAGAGAGCAGAGTAAGCAAATGTCATCCAGACCTCCCAAGCCAAAGGCCACCCACAAGGGAAAAAGAAAAGCAGATCACAAAATGGTGGAAAGCTGTGCTTTGAAAATCTGGGGAAGGGCACACAATTTCAAGAATTTTTGCCATGTATCTAATGAACCAAGATCACCTACTGGTCTCGTGACCAGCAGAGAGAGAGAAGGACAGGGACTCCAACACAATAACTTGGATTGAAGCCGGTAGAAGCAGGAATGGCCCCACTGCTGCATGCGACCCACTGCAACACCCAGGAATGAAATACCTTCCTATTAAAGCATGGGCTTGATAGAAAAGTTATTACATGAGGCTACAGTAGAGCATCTGTTACGCACTCATCAGATCAAAAACTCAAGTCTGAGAGATAACTAGATACCAAATTTTATCAGGCCATAGACATAGCCATGAGTGGAAGTCCAGGCTTATACATGTTGCCTTATGCTACTCAGGTCACTGAAAGCACAGTTAGTGGTTTAGCTCTACCCTGCCCTGGTTTTCTTACCTGCTTTGTTTGGGATGCCATTTCTATGACTTCACCTCATAAACAAGTCTATTTAGTTCAGTTAAAATCAAACAAACACCACGGATAACAAACTTACAAAGTTGGATGTGAAGGTACTGTCTGCACAAGCATGCCAACCTCTCAACCCTTGCAGACATCAGATGAATCTGTCAAGTATTGCATGCCCAGCGTACGATTTGTGTAATCGCTCCTTTCTCTTTGCTCCCCTAATGGCTGGTCTTGGGCCTCTGTCTTTGATACTTCCCAGATTCTCCTGTTCTGTAACTCCTATGCAAAATGCAGTTGGCTAAGGAGGCCTGTGAGCTGTTGCAATGGATTACAGGATAACAAAGAAGCCATGAGGCTGCACAACATTCAGGATGATGCTGTCAAGGAGAGTCTGATACACCACACAGGCCTCACCTAACTGGTTGTTCATTTTCACCGGATCTTGTTCCCCATTCCCCCACCATCTCCTCTTCACCCCCTTGCATTTCTTGATTGAGACAAAGCTCTGGTGATGGGAAAGATTTATACAGATAATTTTGCAAGACAGTCAAGTTGACAAGGTATCTAAAACTGAATTTTGGGTGCAGAGAGAGATACAGGGCTCATACAAATCTGCTCCTCACCTTGGGCGAGGTGAAAGACTCAAATGTAATGAACAGGAAAAAAGCTAGTTCTTTATGAAGCTGCTAGACATGGAAGAAAACAGAGAACTGAAGGACCTCAAACTGTGGTAGCAGTTCAGTGTCATCTGACCAGGTCCATATGTCTAGCCTGGACTCAGTGTACACAAAGCATAAACAGCACATGACTGGCCTTTATCCTCACTCCTTCTTTTTGTCTAAGTGCACAACAGGAAGAGCAGGATGGAAATTTGGGCTGATCATTAGAAAGCACTTTTAATCAGACCTTCATGAAGATCACAAAGTCATCAGCTCACGGTGACGGATTGCCAGGGACTCCATGATGAATGCATTTGCAAATATTGCAGCAGAATAATTTCCTTCCGTCGCCAGAGCACTCCAAACAAATTAGATTCCCTCTAATCACATCTCCTGTCTGTGGATGAGGAAAGATGGGCCCGTCAGCGCAAACGCATTTAGGGGGCGGGCGGCGGAGGGGAGAGAGTGGGAGGTAAGGGGTTAGATGCAGTGATGCAGCAGGTAGGCAGATGAGGTGCTGGAAAGTTGCCCAGCTTTGAGGAAAGTCTTTGAGCATGGGTGTGGATACACGGTAATCCCAAGCATGTTAACAGCTCTCCCTCTGCTTGCGCACACACAACATGAATGCTGGGGGATGGAGGCAGAGAAGCCAGCAATTCACCTGGAATTTTACAATGGTGAAGAATAAGTGGAAGGAGTGTAATGCCAGCATCATTTATCCCAGAGGGTGCAGCCCTCACTGAAGTTACGCAAGGAGTTTCTGTGATGAGGCAAAGCTTATGCTGCTTTCCACGGTGTCTTCCCTGTGCCCTGCCCCTAGCTGGGGTACTTGAATTAGTGAACCAGAAGAAACAGCTTCACAGATAATCCAGTGCAGGTGACTCACAAGCTGTGATGCTAGGATGGAGATGCAGTTGGGAGCTGTTAATTAGTACCAGGTGGACATTATGCCACGCCGGAGGCATTCAACAAAGCTGCTAGCTCTTTTAATTCATACTAAATCTAAGCTTATTAGTTTAAGGCTCTTTGAAACCAGGGACACAACAGCCTTAAGTTTGAAGTCAAACAAAAGGTAAGCAGCACCGTGTTTTTAAAATGGAAAAAACTGTAGCAAGAAGGATGGTCTAAGTAAGATGTCTGAAGGCTTCTCTTCTTCTCTACACCATATTTAGAGTAAGTGCTGGAAGGTGGCCAAAAAAATTATTGCAGAGTAGCATGCTTATACCAATATCATGTCTATCATCTTCAATTTTCCTGAATGCATGAATTAAGCCAACAATATCTTCCTCCTCCCTTTCCTGAAAAATCAAGTGTCACAGCTTAGTGACTGACCTGGCAAGTCACAGGTTATCATTTCTGTTCCAGGACTGGACAAATGCAATCTATGGAGGTAAGTTGGTAATACAGTAAGCGGAGCATTTATTTATGCAGCTATTCTCTCTTGAGAACCACTGTACCCATTTTGCTAGGAATTTGGAGGAGCCTGATATTGTGAGAAAGCAGATTTTTGCCTTTCACACATAGGGCATGAGAGAGTGTAACATGGTGGAGAAGACAAGGAACATAGGCACATTCTCTGAATACAAAGCAGTAGGACCACGCTGAGGGAATTCAGCGCAACACAAAGTCTAAGCAAAGTATGTAAGGAAGATTATGAGACACACTGTGCTTGCAGGCCTGTGCGTTATCTGCTCAAGGACTTTGAGTGTGCTTTATTCATTTCCCTGCTCAGAGGAGCTAGGGTAACTTTTGGCTTCCCACTCCCTAGTCGGTACCAACTTGCTGTTCACAGTCCCTACTTCTGGCAGCTCAGAAATTCTGCCAACAGCTCACTACTGAAAAAAAATGTAAGCCCGGTCCATGCCCCTTTTAATTAGCTTTGAGATCTGGCACCGAGCAAACTGACACAAGAGACAAAGTAAAGAAAAAGTCTTGTTTCCAATACGGCAGGGAGCGAGCTGTGGAATGGTGAGCAGGGGGAGCAGAGGAAGGAGAGGGGAGCTGCCACGTGAGCAATTGGCCTTGTTTGCTCTCCTGGAAGCCTCTGTGTGCTTTTCCTCTGACGTGCACTGGGTTTTTATAGGGGGCAAACCCTTATGGGCCACTGGGCTCAGAACAAGGCTTGGGGCAAGAAGCAGGCGGACTGCTGCCATCTTCCCCTCCTCCTTCTCCTCCTCTCGTCCTCTCATGCTCCCTTTCACACCCTCGCACAGCAGGACCCTCTTATCAGGTATGATAAGCAGCACTCCTGCGCACGGCTGGCAGGCTTCCAGCTCACGTTCCAGGAGCCTGGCCGGGCGCTGCCGCTGTGTGAGCACACTTTAATAAAACCCTGATTTTTATCTAAACATTTTATTAATCCAAGCTCAGCCATTTGCCAAAAAAGCCAGCACATTGAATATGCCAATGTGTGTTCTCTCCAGCTTCTAATGACAAAGTACCTCTGCCCACAGAGTCTCCTCTGCTTCACACTGGGATGCATTTTCTATGCAGAGTTTTTCCTACTTTATTGCTTGCCCCTCCACTATGCCAAGGAGATGGCAGGGGCCCCCTTCAACTGATTTGCCCTCCCTTCTTTTGCAGAGAGATTTAATACAGAAAGGGAAAAGATTTTACTTTTTCATTATCACATTCCTAGTGACAAGATTATAATTTTCCCCATATGCAAAACTCATGGAAAGACATTGGACAAGCTATTAAAAAAAAAATTAATAAAAAAAATCTCCTTTCTTATCCTTCCACTGCTGCCCTCCTGTCATTCACCCCTCTTATGATACCTCCAACTCAATCATCTCACAGGATGGCTGAAACACAAAGATCCCCAGGTGCTAGAGGTCAGCCAGCTGCAAAAGGAAAGGAATAGGAAAGGTGGAGAGGTTTGTGTGAGAATAGGCTTAAAACATGAGATAGATGTTCTAAAAGTCTCCATAAATCAGTACAGTTTTTGCATGCCCTGGCTGGTTGACATGATTTTCTGCAACAAGACAGCCTGCTGCTCTGCTGCTCTTCCTACTCTTACTGTGACAGTTTGAGTATGGAATCCAAGGGCTTTCAGCTCAATGCTGTTGGGCCATGTTCTCACCTAAAAGAATAGTTGCCTTGCTATCCATAAGACTGACG
Source organism: Oxyruncus cristatus (assembly GCA_013399855.1). Classification (NCBI taxonomy): domain Eukaryota; kingdom Metazoa; phylum Chordata; class Aves; order Passeriformes; family Cotingidae; genus Oxyruncus; species Oxyruncus cristatus. The sequence continues at coordinate 1,171,458 of VXAY01002774.1, read as the reverse complement.
ACATTCAGTGCAAAAGCCTTTTTGTGAGCTGTATTAGAGCATTAAGCACCTTGTAGGACCATGATACTGATGCACAGTCTTTATTGTCTCCAAACTGGCAATTGTATTTTCACTTTTTGTCCTTGGAGGAAGTCACATATTTTCTCATTCCATCTCTCTACAGTCCTTCTCTAGAGGTCTTCCTCATTTGTCCACTGTGCTTTTATATGCTTAATACATTTCCCCCACAAGACTCAGATCAAGCTCTCGCACTCTGTATTCGAAACCCTGCTCATCTCCTGCTGCAAGCACAGTTTGTCTTCCATCCCACTTAAGCCAGGCTAAATCCTAACCTACTCCTTTACAAGCTCAGAACTTCCTGTTATTCCTTTGAGGAAAGTTCATTGTGTTTTTAAGCTTATTGTCGCAAACCTTCTGACTCCTTGGGATTCTCCTTCAATCCTGTTAATGGCCTCCTTTTCAGAGCTGTCTGATCTGCCATAACAAATAAAAACCGTAAGAAAGATGAGGTGTTGGCCAACTGGGAATGCATCTTACTAGGTGAGATGACATGAAAACACAAGACAGCTGGATGTTACTTACCAGGCCAACCAAGCAAAAGATTTGACAAGCAGCTCAAATAGTAATTGGTAAATGGTAAAATGGTAAACAGGGACTTTTGAAAGCTAGAGCAAGAACATACACCTAGTTCTTTCTTCTCTGACTATTCATTTGGGCAGTCATATTTTGGAGGGAGGCATACATTTAATGTTTCAGTCTATTAAAACCGAAATGAAAGAGCAATGGAAGATAGAGTTCTGCCTGGCAACTTACAAGGCTGAGGTTCAGCTATTAGCTGTGCTGGAGACATCACATGTGAAATCAGTCAAATAACTATTCCTTAGTTCCTTCTTTGTATAGCTATAACGCCATAGTCCAGTCCTGACTTCAGGAGGGATCATAAGATAATATATAGCAAATAATGACTGAAATTTAGATTTGGTGTTCCTCTAAAGGCTGGAAACAGCAAGGGGCTAGGAAAAACTGCTGTGGGGATAACACAGTATAACAACATTATTTCACAGAGAGGTGAAATAATGAGCTTAACAGTGCCATGGGAATAAGATATCCTTATGTCCTATTCCTGTTAGGGTTTTACATAAAGTCTGTATGCTCCCTATCTCCCTGTTTCCTCAGGCAAAAGACAGGCTGGTTGCTTATGCTAGCCAAATGTTACAGTCAATGCCTTCAGCCTTAATCTTTGGGTCTGTCTTCTTTTGCATTAGTCAATTAAAACAAAAAAAAAAGAAAACAAACCAAAAAAAACCAAACAGTGAACCAAACAGCCCTCTGCCCCCTGCCTAACAACAATCAAATTACACCCCGCACAGGACCACTGAAAGTTTCAAAGCAGCCTGCAGTTTACCTATTATAGGCTTAGGAACATAATGCTAAGTTAAGGGCTGGAGCTCAAACTAGTTTCATTAAGATTTATAGTCTGCATCGTCTAAAGGCAAGAACTGTTTGGCCCTAGGCTCTGGACAGCAAAGATTTCTGTGCCACACTGAATGATTTAACTTAGGTCCTAGAAAAAGCATGGACACAGTAGTACAGCATTGCTGATCAAGCTACTGTGCTCTGCTTCTCCAGGCAGCTGAGTTATCTGACAGGACGTCTTCCCACACAGTTATTCTGCTCCCAAAATAGCTGAGGTGATCTTGCACAACACTAAGGTGCATGCAAAGTGATACTTGCCTGCCCTGTGTGAGCTTACAGCCATACTGGTGGTCAGTCTTTACACGAGTGGTTGTTCAAATATAGCCAAACACAGGTCATTCACTTAAAAAAACAAAACAACATGGCTGTCATAGTCAATTAACAGCTCCCTCAAAACTCAATTTCTTCATAGCTTGATCTGTGCAAAGGATTAGGTTCTCTCTTCAAGTAGGCGTATGATCTCAAAGTGGAGGTGTGAGCATCTTTCACACACCTAAAATCTCCTTTCAATGTGTCAGACACAGGCAGTTGGACTAGATGAGACTTGGATTCAAATATTTCTGCACTTCTGACATTAAAGGCTGTGTGATACAGGACAGTGAAGAAACCAGGAGAGTCCCCTCCAGTCGAAGTTTAGCATTAAGAAGGTCAAAGCCTGAATGAGTAGAGCCTAGGGAATAAGGCTGCTAATTTTACCTTGTGAGCATAGTTTTAAAAGGACTAGGGAAGGACCAAAGCAAACGACAACATTTTTTTAAAAAAATATTTAAATAAGTAGGATCCCAAGCCCAGTAATTGGGCACAGAAATCTCTGAACTGAGGCAATAGTAGGGAAAGGGAAAGGAACAGGAACAAGCAGCTATGGATGATAGTTCCTCATGATCTTGAAATCCTAGTACAACTAGAAGTCTGTTATCATTTTTGGAAACACAATAATTGATCTGGTAAAGATTATTACACGTGCCTGGGCAAAAGTTGACACTGCAGACCTGTCAGCATGGGGCAAGGACTTTGGGAAACTTGTGAGAACAGTTGCACAACGAACCTGCCTCTGCTGTGCTGGTGTGCTGAGTGCAAACCTAGCGTGATTCCAAGTAGAAGATGGTCTTGCTTCACAAGAAAATTATTAAATACTGCAGTCCCTCCCCCTAGAGAAGTAGGCCTGTTATTTCAAGGACCTCTTTGCAGGGCAAGTGTGATCAGAGGAGATAGGATAGCATACAGCAGGAATCCAAGGATCTTGCCAGCCCCTATCTGACACGGTGAGGAGTGCTTGCAAATGCCCCAGCTACACAGATGGCAGTGGCTGTTCAAAACTTCTCTCTTCACAGGCTCATGCAATATTTGTACAGAGCAATATTATCCTAAATGTTTTCTAATTATTCCTCTGGATTAATGGAAACCTGTTGTATTATTGACGGGTCTTTTGCAATATTTATATAACATGGATTGGATTAAGGAGGAATAAATAAATATGTAGAGGATGCCTAACATGTAAAGAATAAATATTCAGCCATCTATTTTTTTGCAAGATGGTTTAAATATACGACGTTTTCAATAAATCTTTAATAACTCTGCAAACATTTATTTATTTGCTTTGAAGCGTAAGGGAATTGCAAGAAAGCTCTGCAGGCTCCAGAAAGGGCAGGCAGATGGAACACGTGCCCTACCATTGAGCCTTCAGCCATCTTCTGGTAAGAAAAGAAAACATATCCTGACCTGTTCCACACCTGGGATTAAAGAAAGCAGAGGGAGGGGACCTTCAGGAATTGAATGGGGAAACACCGCAACTGCTTCACAACCAGCCATACACACCAACCACCACTACAGCAACAACACAACACCTATGCCCAGCCAATCATCACCACGTTTTCAAAACTCATAATTACATTGCACCATTACACAGAAGGGCCCTCTAGAGGGCCCTCTTCCCCAGCTACCCTAAGAGCAAGAGAACTACTGAGAACATATTTGCTGGAGGTCCCACTCCTGCAATGACAAAGGAAGACAAGAAGAGAGTTTGATTGTGAACATCTCCCAGTTTTCATAAGTAGTCCAATTTTTCCACTGTGCCTCTTAAGACTCTACCTATACCATTAAACATCCTGAGACCTATCATAAAAAGCAGATCTGCCTTTCCCAAATAGGAAAACTGGACTCTTCTCAGTTAAGGAACCCTCAATATGCAACATCCCAAGAGATTTGGACGTAAGTTGCGGCGTTCAGCCTCTAGGAGAACACAAGGTCATACGGGGATTTTAAGACTCAAACACCAGTACATTATCAAAGAGTTCTACTTTACTAGAGGCACCATCGTGGTTTGTCTATGATGACCCAGGGTAACACCATGGCAAGTTATAAAACAGCGACTCTTCTGAAATATGTTTGCATAGCTTCAAATGCCTGCTAAGACAATGGCTTTTTGTAATCGCTTGATATTACAGTAAAAAAAGCTTTAAAATTAAATGCCCAAAACACAGCTAAGCATTTAGTTTTAATGGGACGGGATGGTCATTGCATGTTAAATAAATACTGATTGTAAAAAGCAAGTCAAGTTGCTGAGTTCTAATAGCTGTGCAGTAAATAACTGTTTATGCGTCATTATGTGGATTTGGAAGCATCAGCAAATATGCTTTTAATAATCAATTGATACTTAATGTATAATATCTGTCTGATTAAATCAAAGGAGATGGATGCAGCCACAGTAATTACTGCATATTGTTGCAATGCCGTTGGATTAGGGAAACATATTTATTGAGGTGAAAAAAAGTCAGAGGTAGATACATATCTCCTTGCTTGTCTTCTTACTGCAGTACCTTGGGCTGTCATCTCATTGATTTCCCAAGATAAGCAATGTTCACCCTAGTCAATACTTGGACGGGATACCACCGAGGGAAACCCAGAGTGCTGAGGGAAGCGGTGCTGGTAACACAACTGAGATTGCTATTTCATTTTCCAGAAGGAAAGCATGATGCTGCGAGTCCTCTAAAGTGTGACACCCCAGAGAAGACATTGCACTCACCTCCCCTGCAGATAGCAATCCACAGCTCACTCTGCCAGTGGTAGAGCCACGGGTTGTGCCATCCATGCAGACTCCACAGCGGGTAATCAAGTTCCAGCTCTCAAAACTGCTGAAGTTTGTAGGTGCAGCATTGCTCTCCATTTCGTGTCAGAAATAAACATCCCTCTGGGACACACTGAAGCAAGGAAGACCATAAAAGCCTTCCTCCTACCTGCTGAGTATTCTTTTCTCACTTCAGAAGTCCCCAGAGCAAATTCTTTACCAGTCTACTTCCTTAGATCATTAGCGGGGCAGCACAGTTGGCAAAAATGACACCAATTTGCTTTACAGACACTGAGACTACTCTGATCACAGTCCAGTTCTTGACACAGCAGAATGCAGGGTGGCTTAAAGCACCTGGGCTTCCCTACCTCGGGCTGTGCCTGGCATGACATAGCATGAGCTGAAGATGCAGCTCGGATCTTATTCAAAACTTTGGTCACTGGGAACACAAACATGCTGCTGTTTATGGATAGCTGGAATAAAACTACCCTTAGGACATGTATTTAAAGCCAAGGAAAGGGAAATTTGGCATAGGCTCTAAGTTCTTAAACGAACAACACACGCTTATTACCAAATGCAAGTGTATGAAAATGTAGCCTGTACTAGGGGAAGATGAGGAAAATCCTCAATTGTGTACATTGCTGTAGGCTACTCAAAAGCAAATGGGACTGTGGCACTTCAGCAAACACTGGGGGCTGGCTCCTTTATATTTGCAAAAGCACAGAGAACCAAGAGTTCTGTTCAACCCAGCTCCCAAATTTACCACATGCATTTATCCTCCCTCACGCCAAACCCTCTGAGAACAGGAAGGCATCTAGAAACAGAGACATGAATGCTGGCAGGCACTCAACTCCGCTGACACCAGTGACAGTATAGAGGCCTGAAAAAACGAGTCACATAAATCTCTTCTTGAATCTCGAACTCAGTTACCAGTGGTCAAAGTCGTATACCAATATAGGTGAACCTCAAAAGGTTCAGGAAAACATCTTAAAACTTTCATGAACTTGCAGAAACAAGTCTTCGATCACCTGCATGTTAGTGAGCCGAGGTTAGTTAGAAGGCTAGGATTTTGTCAGGGATTTGCCAAAACTGTTGCATCTGGTCATATTGAAAACAACATTGCAGAATGACCAAAAAAAAAGTCTCCCAAAGCCTCTCCTCCCTCTCATCCTCTATCTCCCCAACAACATGCCTGCACTGAAAGCTAGCAAAATAGACAGTGAAATTGAACTGATGCAGGACATCACCTGCTACAGTGACTCTGCCAAAAAAAAAAAAAAAAAAAAAAAAAAAAAAAAAAAAAAAAAAAGAGACTGATGTCTTTGAAAAAGGAACAAAAAGCATTATGTCCACTAATGTTATTAATAGAGAACCAGCAACAATACTACTTTGGTTTGCTAGAGCACCTGGGATCCTGAGATCTCAAACCACTTTATAAAAAAGTTGGTTAAGCATCACCCTGCACACTTCGGGGGAAAAAGAGAAAAAAAAATGCAGTGCAAGCAGTTTTAATACTATCATCCACATGTAATATTTGAGCCTCAACTCCCTTGCCTTAACAAGACCTTGCTTGCTTGACTATTTATTGGCAGAGTGGAATAATTGCAACCCATCAAATCCTAAAGTTTCAGAAGCCTAGGTGGATTTCAAAAGGACTGTTCGCCTACCCCTTGTTCCCAGCCCACCCATCCCAATACAAGTTAATGTACCTTTGGATAGAGACATTACAAGACTTTCTTCCCTTTTTTCCGAGTCATGAGGTCAAAAATGCAACAAATAACACAGGCTCTTGTGGATCAGTAGCCAACACAGTAAATAGTATCTCAGCAAGCAGCAAAGTACACCACAGGAGTCCTAGCAAGTTCTTCTGTAAGCACTGAAATTAGAGACACCTGTTTTTCAGAGGGTTGGTAAGCGGTGTGTGTGGAGTTATTTGGGGTAATTTTTTTTTGGGGGGGGGGTAGGATGGAATGTGTTATTGTTTTTAGGGGTGGGGAGGGAAGTGGAAGTCTGAGTGAGGCTTTTCCTGCTATATTGGCATCACTGACATTTCTTCTGGGTAGAGTCTCTGTTGTCCAGACATAAAGCTGAGTTCATGCAACTGCAGAATTAACAAGGTCACTTTCCTCCTGTTTTCATGAAAACCACAAGAAATTAGTGTCTCTGAGAGTTCACTTTAGCTGAAATTAGTCAAGATGTTCAGTAATTACAGGAGATTGAAAGGCAGCCAGACACTATGCTCATAGAAGCTATGTTTTTGTATGAAACCAGTCTAAGAAAAGCTGAAAAGAAAAAATGAAAGTCATGTTAGCTGAAAGAGTTGCCTGAAAAAAAAAAAAAGCAATATAACACAGAACAACTTTATCTGAATAGTCCTTCATAAATCGATGGAGCTACTCAGCAAACAAGGACTGCAGCATCAGGCCTGGCGAAGGGCTTCCTCTGTTCGCCTTCTGTTGAGATGTGAAACCACCTCTGTATTGACTCCAAGGCCATCACCAGTAACAAGATCAAGCCAGTACAAAAGGGGACACTGGGAAAAAAGCTTGCCACAGTTGCAGCGTCAGGGAATAATCCAGCTGCAGGCTCCATCGCACACGATCCATTGACAGCAAAGGGAGGAGGTAAACCTCCCTCTTCCAGAGAGCAAGTCTCAGCTATCCCATTCCTCATCCCCAGCCAAAGCTCGGCAAGCCTTGCCAGCTGCACAGCTCTGCAACCACAAATAAGAGCTCACAGAGAAGTGGCTGGGAAGCAGAGTGGTTTAGTTTATTGTTTTGCAACTTCTTATTTATGAAAATGCTCAGAGAGCCTGGATACCGATCAAGTTTTGCTGCTCAATATTTATTAGAGTCTCACCTGCCTCACCGGAACGGGAACTGCAGGCGCTTTGATTAATGTATTGGAAAAAAAGGAATGTATAGTTTCCCTGTCGCCGTGGTAAGCGCCTCCCTGTATCTTGTGCCGAGAGGCTATTTTACAGCATCGCAGTCCTCGGTGAATCTCTGCTGATTGCTTGCTGCCTCCCTACAGCAGCATGCTGCTCGCAGGTGTGGGGTGGCACTGTGTTTTATTCCGGAGCTGAACCTGGAGGAGCACTGCGGTGCTATGTCAAGCAGAAATAGGCCCTCTCTGAACAGCAATAAAGGCACCAACCTAAAATATCACCCCAATGGTTGCTGCAGGTTGGGGAATAAACTAAGTTCTTCTCTGTGCTCAGAGAGCACCCACCAGAGCCAAAGAGGGATTTCTGGATGTGGCCTAGCCACTTTCCAAAGGCAACAGCTATATTGCCTTTGAAGACAGAGTGGTTTCTGCAGAAGCCTGTAGACCCAAGCAGCTTCAGCAACTGCACCCTGTAGAGCACGAATGTTATAGAACCACAGAATCACTGAGGTTGAAAAGGACTCTAAGATCATCATGTCCAACCATTAACCTAATGCAGGTCCACCACTAAACCATGTCCTTAAGTGCCACATCTACATAACTTTTAAACATTTCCAGGAATGGCCCTGTTCCTCTGCCTTTCTTCATCTGCCACCTCTGTGAAATTAAGATTAGGCTCACCTTTACATCAGCCTGCTGATTTTTACATAAACAGAGTTTGCACTTAGCTCCAGTATGAGGTTGCAGGATGCTTATATTCTGCCAGTGGCTAGCCAAGAGGCACTGCTGAATCTCAGACCCATGGAACACCCAGAAGCAGACCCTACACAGTTGTTTTCATAGCAGGAAACCTTCCTATCCCAGCAGTGACCTGTTCCCAGAGCTCAGGCATTTTGAGGTACAGTACAAACACTACTATCAATAGGTGCCATCCCATGGCTCTCAGCCATACAGCAATTCTGGCATGTGGTGTTCTGAGTCAAGACCACTCCTGCACGATACATAAGAGACCACTGATTCAATGTCTACTTTATCCACACTAAAAAAACACAAAGTTTTTCATCGATGGTAGAAGCAGAAGAAGAGAGCAGAGCTTATTTCCTCCAGGAGAGGGCAGTCCCATACATACACACACACTGGTAAGTCATTGCACATGCTGGAAATGAATCAAACCTTTATAATGAAAAAAAAAAAACAAACCACGTTATCCCAACATCCTCAGCCAGTCTGTCTTCTCTTGACTGGTACAGTACCGTGCCCTGCAGATGCTGGAGCCTGTGCAGTTACTTAATCCTGAACATTGTAATCTTTTGTCTTTACATTTGGATTAGTAACTTTCTGCTCCAGTGGAAGTGAGTGAGTACTAGCGAGTGCTAGCACCAGACACGGAGGGGGCTGATGCTGCGAGGGTCTCACATACACACTGTGGTACACCATGGGCTTTGCCTTCAAATACCTGACATCTGCCTGGAAAACTCTAACCCTTCACTCCTGCCCTGGAAACCTTCCACATGAAATATACCTGTGCTCACATTACTGGAGCAGCAGACTCCTCATACCAGCTCTGCTTCCAGATCCCATTTCTTGCTCTGTATCCCCCCCAGCTGAGGGTTCCCCAGTTCTGTCAACCTCTTTTAGTCTCCACTTTCCTGTTTCCACATTTGCCAAGACAACTTAGACCCGTCCTGCAACCTGCCTCCCTGTGATTTCATCAAGGGAAGTTCATTAGCAAGACTCAGTACAAGACACCTCTCTGCATCTGATGTAGCATCACCCAACTCTCCTCACTCCTGGGCTGTTGGAGATCACGTTCCTGCGCCATCGGCTGAAACCTGTGATGGCCTGTCCTCACCCCTTCCCGGGAACGCAGAAGAGTACATATGATCCTAAAGGACTTCAAGAGGATTTGGCTGGACTTCAATTAATTGCTACTGCAAATTAGGTCTAAACCCATTTGTCCCAACCGCATGATAGATGAGGCTGTACATTACGGCTGCTTCTAAAGTCTACATTTTTATCAAAAGATTGGCAGTCCCTGTGGGCCCTGCTGAGATAAAAAGGGCCTTCTGCTTCCCAAGCCTCTTCTCCCTGCTCACGCCTCCTCCCTGTTTTTTGTATTCAGCTTAGGGCCTCCAGGAGTGTCTGGAGGAATTCATTTCCTTCACAGCACACCCCTCCTTCTCCTGAACGAAAACTAGAGCTGGTTTTTCCAAGTTGGATTCGCAGGAGAAATATGAAAGCTAAAGGCATGCAGTATAAATAAACATGCAATGGGAACAGAAGAGGCAAAACACAGAGGCCCAGTGCAGACGAGAGAGACAATGCAGCATAACAAATAACGAGCTGCGCTTCGCCTGTGGCATTTTCCAGCTCCATCAATAATTATATAATATAACAGTCGCCGATTTCTCAGGCGTGGATCGATACCGACTGCGGTGCCACCCCACTCCGTGGCGGGTTGTGGACTGAGGGGCTCTTCACAGGCCCAGACTTTGCCCATTCCAGAGATCGATGGCTGCATTTTGCAGGCAGCACCAAGGGCTAGGGAAGCAGTAAGGGTATTCTCCAGACTAAGGTCACAGGGGTCTGCCCATGGAGCTTGATGCTGCCAGCATTGGTAGGAAATGGCTTGGCTTTTTCCTTTTCCTCTCCCAAGTGCCTACAGAAGATGCAGCCTAGGTACTGCTTTGCATAGGTGCTGTTTGTTGGCAAGAGGTTGAAAGAGGATTCGTTCCATGAGTGTCTCACATGCTGTGAACTTCTTTGGCAGGAAGCAATTCAGTTGTCAAGTATAAATGTATGAATGCACCCACTCATCAGGCCTTCCAGCAAAGCAGTTAGGGGACTTCATATCATTAGAGACATCCATATTCTTCATAACAAAATATAATTCTCTAAATATTTTATTTTTATCATCCCTGCTGCAGTAAGTTGTAAAACAGAAGAATTTTGTGGGCAGAGCATAATGAGCATCTGCTTCGCAGAGTAGAGTTCTATCAATTCACCCCCAAATTCCCATTTTGAAGTCTACAGCCACTAAACATTGTCCTGGTGGGGGAAAAATGGGAAATCAAATGAAGGAAACATTGAGAACAACTAGAACATCAACAACCCTCTTTTCTTTTGTTAGCAGATATGGGATTCCTATGAAAAGCAAGCCTGAAATATAGATTTCAAACTATTAATGCTTATTTAAATGCTAACCTGAGAGAAGTAGCAAAAGCAATGTCTGACCCATGCAACTCCCCACAAATGGCAATTATCTCTAAAACCTTCCCATGCCAAATCTGATTAAATTGAAAGAGACATTTGGAAACACAAACTGGTTGACCATATTCAGGTAAATGGACCTTTTGGGCTAGAACTGAAAAGTTGGGGGGGAGGGGGCAGAGAAACAAACAAAAAAAACCAACAAAACCAATGTTCAGAAGATGTGGATGGTACAGTCCTGCTCTGTGAAATTGAACAGTAAAGTAATTGGCTTGTAGTGTGTGTTATTATTTTATTGTGTTGCAGGCTGTCTGTGGTCACGCTTTGTCTTGTGTTTGTTAGACAAGCGTTCTGATACCACAATGTAAAATGTCAAGTATTATAATTGGGCCCTCTTTCTACAAGGCCTTCCTTTAGACAGAACTCACATGTCATTGGAAATTTCAACTGATTTCCCTGCTGGAAGGCTGGATTAAAGGTCTTCCTACTGCAAGAATTGAAAAACTCGTAACAATGACACACTCATCTTGCCAATCAAAGAGTAATAAAAAATAGAAATGTCTCTGAAAGACGTCCTCCTAAACAGCAAAAAATCCCTGAATTAATTAACTAAACCCCAAAACCTTGCATCCAGAAACCTATAAAACTTGTGGCACATTTCACTACCACTATAGCCACACAGATAAATGCTTCAGAACTACCATGGATAGCTATAGGATAAAACCACTGGTGTAGAGAAGGATACTATCCTTAGAACTCTAACCAGAGCCAGAAGCAGAGGTTTGCTTATCCCACTTTGGGAGGATGCACAAATCTGTAACCAGATACCTTGGCTGAATTAAGTGTTATACATACATCTAGTAAGAGCCAGTTGCTACATAAAAATCCATAATTTGCAAAGATAGAGAGGCACAGGAAGATAAGAATGGGTGATCCTGTAACCGAGACAATATGACTATAAAAATTTCTCCCTATGCATAATGCAGTGCCTTTGCTGCAGTTGGTGCTCCCAGGTGAGTTCTGTTCATGTGAATGGATCAGCGAACATATGCTTCCAGTTCGTATAAAGGCAAGACAAAACATGAATGACTGTTGATCTTCAGATTGATCTCCCCCCCATTAACAGTTATTAAAATGTATAATAGGCATAAATAGCCGTTTACAGAGATCACATGATATATAAAGAATCCAGTATTTGTGGAACAAATGCTTGGATGTTATCAGCTCATTACTGATAAACAGCAGAGGTCAGGAAGAAGCAAAGCAACCTGCCCAAGGCTGCAAGGAAGACTGTGGTAGATGTGTACGGGGGAACTGAACCTTTTGACTCTAGCCAAATACCCTTCCTCTCTGGCAGACAGGAGAGCAATGGAATGGTTAAAAGTGGGGCATTACTGCAGCCCAGCTGAGCAGCAGTAGCATGTTAAGCCATAGCAACACGACTTTCAGATCTGTATCTGGACACTGGCTAATGTTTTTCCATTTTCTACCACTAGCCATTCAACGCAGTTCGGAGCTGCTAGATTGAAACCAAAATAACCCACTTGGGCCCAAGGCATACATATGAATATTTACAGAAGTTTTACTAGTGAAAATGTGTGGGTAGAAAGAACTCAAATATTTGTTGGCTAGAGAAACAAGCAGATTAACACAACCTGTACTGGCACAATGTTCTGGGTTTGCTGTTTGCCTCTCTCTGCCGTCTAATCAAGTCCCTTTGGAAGACTTATTTCTGTGAGGGCTCTCTCTCCACTGCATGCTGATGACCAATAATGCAGTCAGCATATTGTAAATGGGAGCTGCTTTTCACTTCAAAGGGACAAACCCTAATTTGCCATAGCCTCGGGTCAGACGCAAGTTAAATGAGCCGGAGCAGGACACAGCCACACCCTCCATCCCTGGGCTGTGCAAGCTGCAGGAATACACACGAAATCAATTACTTTGGGTCCTCTTCTGAATGCGATGGGAGAAAATTACAGCTGAGCTCTGGCCTCAGCCAATCAATCCTACGGTAGCCTGATTTTTCTAGGAATGACACTGCAGGCAAGGCTTGTGTGACCTACAAAGAGAAAGGTCTCATTTCAGTGGGCTCGCTAGGTCTCCCTTTCTGTTCCCTCCCAGTCTTGCTACTGCCCCTGTCCAAGGAGATAATTCAGTCACACTCTCACTACAAGAGCTATCCAATTGCAAGAAGTCATTGAAGCTCAAATGCCAAATAGCCAGTTTTATTTGCAATGATCACTTATGATCAACCTACAGAAGAACATTCCATTCATTCATATAGTAGTCAGATCCTAGGATTTACCTGCTTCCAGAGATTACAGATCAAGAAAAGCAGTCAGAGTGAGTTGCAGTATTCAAGACTGCTTCACATGCAATAGAAGCCAAGAATTAAAATAACCAGGACCCCATTGTTCCCTTCAAGAACTTGTCAGGCCTTGCAAATTCACAAGTCTCTTGAGAATCCCATCCTGTGTGGGAGAACATACAGGATGTGTGAAAGAGATGGGAAATTCCCCCCAATAATTTAAAAAAAAAAAAAAAAAAAAATCAGATCCCCAAAGAAAAGGCCATTTACAAACATACATAATTATTACCTCAATTTAAGGCTTTAACAAGTACCGAAAACGCCAAGATATGAGGCTTTTCTTCTTAGTAATGGAAGACAACACTCGGAGCATTGCAAATTTTAAGTTCTGTTGTTGGTTTCCTTGAACTGTAATTATGGACTTCTGAGCACAAAATAAAGATTACCAAGAAAGCACTAAAAGTCATAACCATGTTAAATCTGCCACTATAGCTTTGCTGCTCTGTCTGTCCACACTTGTCACAAGGATGCTGCAGGCAAGCAAGATTCCTAGCAATAAGCTCCCCTGAAGTCAGGACGTTACAGACAAGAATGCTTTTCTTGATCGTTTTGTAGAATCATTCAGATCAGGACTCAAACCAAGAAACTGGAAGTCAGCAATCCCACCATCTCATCATTCCTCTCTCCTTTGCCTTCAGCTCCTCTCGTTCACCTCAGTGATCTCTGCAAGTTAGCTCTCACTGAATGCTGAATGTCCCATGCATTTCACAGACTGATGACTCATTTTCAGAAATTACTTAGATGCATCAGAGCTCAAATCCCATTGACAGCTGATGGGCTCTGCCCTTCTGAGTGACCAAAGCCCAGATTTCTAAAGGCTATTTAGATGCCTTAATAGTAGCTTAAAAACCTAGTGCACAAAAAGCCAAGTTTAAAGCAATATAAATGTCCACAAGTGAAGCTAAATGGATACAGAAAAAAAATTATCTCATTATATTTGTATCTATGTATACCTAAATCATATCAGAAGATGAAGTCTTAAATCCTTCCCTTGCCAGAATGCCTTCTGCCCTGCCTGAATAAAGTGTCTCTTGTAAAGACAGTCTAAGTATTAGCCAATATGAGATAATCTGCATAACAGTATGTAGAAAAATTGAGAGTTTAAAAGTTTGGGACTACAGCACAGAAAACAAAAGACTACATGCTTGGTAATTTCCATGGGTATGTCAGACTGCAGCAAATTATATCCTATAAGCTCTGTGCAACATAGTATTTGCATTAGCTTGTCCTCCTCCTCACAAGTCAGGGTGCCCGTACCTCAGACATCTACCTAAAACAATAAGAACTTGGTGTGCGTGCCAGACTGGGATACAGATTAATTAATGTAGGATCAGAGTGGATGTTTGTAGGATTCTTATAGCTGGAAAACAAACAGTGAAATTTGGCCTGACGTTTCTCAGGACATAAGATGGTTCTTATTAAAAAGGCAATGTATATCACAGGATCTCACAGCAACATCTGATTTAAAACAAGTCAATCACCTTCTCTGTACTACACAGAGCATACAAGAGGATGTCACTTGCCACAAGGTGGTGCCTTTTTAATAATGACCTCCATGACAACAAATAAAACCACCAAAGCAGCACACCAACAATCAAAACAACACAATGTTAACCTCAAAACTTTATAAGAGCTGAGTCTATGCCCGAACATACTAGAAACATACCAATATGGCATGAGAAAACTTCTCAAGCACAGTTTGCCATAGGCATTAACTGATGATGCCTGAGTACAAAATGACAGAGCATTATTGATGTAGAGCATTATTTTTCCTCCTCAGTTGTCTAAACACTAAATCCAAACCACATGACAAAGCAGCCAGTGAGACCATCAACAGAATGAACACTTGGAAGACAGGAGATGCCAGAAATACAGATCTGCTGAGAGAGGGGGTGAACTAAAACCTCCTCACCTGTGATTTCTGAAAACTTGTGGTTCAAACCCATAGATCTAAAACTGACACAAAGGCTGTTCTCCTGAAGCTACAGCACAGGTTTTTTTGTACTTGCAGTTTGGTGGCTCTTCTATTCTAGGTGACATCCCTCCAGCTGACAGTGGCATCTGAACAAAGCCTGGATCTTTTAAGCTGAGGTTCTATTCTTAAGCACTGAAAATGCATCTGTTAGTATTCAAGAAAACATTGGCTTTCCCATGAAAGTAAAAAAAAATGGAAATACATGCTCTCATTAGTCTCTGACTTACTGTTCATGATGTGTATAAAAATTGGCTCTGCTATTTCTAATAAACAGAAGAGAGTCCATGCAGATTTAAGTACTTAGACAAGTGTAGTGTGTTGCATTAAGGAAATGCAGAACTATCTTACAGGAAATATAAAGGAAATTCTTCCATGAATTTGCTGAATACAGCTCTTCTCCGTTAATGCAATTCTGACTGTCAATACCAATGGTCTTCCTAACTCCTGGCTGGGATTAACTAGTCACCAAATTGGGAGCTCACGGCAGCTTTATCTAGAAAGGTAGAGTTGAAAGAAACGCAGGTCAATTCACAGAAAAGCTTTCTTTCTTCATCGTGCAAGAGTGGGCTGAATAAGAACAGAATCCATTTATCAACAGTACATTAAAACTCCAGGGCTCCAAAGGTTTATTTCATTTCAAATCATGGCCTGCCTGCTCATTTTAACGTAACTTTGTGAAAAACTCTCTGCATTTCAAAGGGATCTCAGGGCTCGTCTTTCTTCCTCCCCACACTCCAACTGCTCTTCTCACATTCTCTCAGTTCAGCCACACTGCACAGTGATGAGAGTCCCAAACTCACTGTCTGCTTCTGTGACCCAGTGAGAAGCTAAGACTGTAGGTCAGAAGAGAAGATCTTCAGCAGTGAGAACATCTGTTCTTGGTAAGGCTTCCAAAAACATGTCCAACAGCACATATATCAGATGGGCTGCCCTATTGGGAAGAGTAAAAGGTTCTTTTCACAGCAGTAAGACCAAGGTTTCCTCTCAGAAAGACAAGAGGATCCAAACAAGAGACTGTTGACACACAGATTCCCAGCCTCTTACACTGAGTATCTGCAAACTGATGCACACCATCCAGGCTTTGGTGCCGGCTGTAGAACATCCCAGGCTGGATTCTACGGGCAGCTCTTGATGGGTTTCTGTGGGGAAATTACCTATCCTTTCTGTACTCCATTTCACTATCAGGAAGGGTTAAGTTACCAGGATTTAAAAAAAAAAAAAAAAAGAAAGTATGAAATTCCCACTGAGCTTCAGAGCTTCAGAGTGTTAAAATGGATACTTGAGGCAACTCTCACATTTGCTCAGTACAACACTCAGGAATGCCAAAAGAACCATTGCCCTCTTCTAAGGAAAATAACATGCTGAACTTTTACTATGGATAACGGGAGAACTAAGGTTCACACTTTCAGCCAGCATTAAAACAGCTTTAAGTTTGATTTAGTTGAATTCACTTTAAAGGAAAATTAAACAAAATCAAATGAAGGCCATTTTTAATTCCAAACAAGTGTGTATGCACACATCAGTTTAATACATTTTACATTATCCACTTGAAACCCACCTTGTTGCTTAATTCAGATCAACTTTCCCATGTGCTCCTGACTAGCCAACCCTTAAAAGGTAACATTATCTTTCCTCGAGAAACAGTTGCATTTCATTATTGACACCTAACTCTGGAGAAAGCTGCTCTGAAAGGGACAACATAGTTGCACACAATTTATATGTCTGTCACAGAGAGAACAATGCTCTGTATACAGCTATAATAGCAATTAATATACTGGGGGTTGTTGTTCCATTAGTCACTAATTACACCGTAGACCAGTAACACAGAAGCCTTGTTCCTGGCAAAGAAACGATTGCTCCAGAATTACTGAATTGATAATTCAGAGGCTGCCTTTTGTTTCCCAAGGGGTAGCCTGCACCTTTGCCATCAGTTCACTGAAAACACCACAGATGGTACAGATTCATAAGCAATGGCTGTGTACTGCACACTACTTTTTAAGAACTTCCGAATTATGGCATTTGCGTGAGATGAGTCAGGGTGAGTTCAGTGACTGAATAGAATTGCTTCCAGTCTTTGTCACAAAATATAAGAAGAATAGTTTGTCACTGAAGATTTTTGCTTCCTCTTACAAAATACATGAGAAGCATAGCAACCTCCCTCACGCGTTGTCTCATCAGGCTATTGCAAACAAAAGAAAATGCCAACTCTGGTTGCACGGGGCTGTGAAGGACCTTTGCTTTGCCCAGACATCTTGCAAAAGTTGGAAAAGGTAAAAGGTGGAGTGAGAATTGTGCATAACAGAGCTTTCAAAAGGATGTTGCAATCAGCTCCAATGCATTTGGTAAGCCACAGATGTGACCCTGGCCAGCCAGGGAAGGGACACAAATGGTCTCAGCTCTACAGCTTTCCTTATGATCTTTTCCCCAAATTCTTTTTCTCCACTGCTCTCTGCATGCCCTTATTGTGACAGTGCATCATGATCTCTGCTTTCCTGTGATCCAGCCAGTACACAGCTCCAACATTGCTGCAGTTTATAAACGTTTGAGGAGAGCCATAGAGGAATGGTCTGGGCATGGTCTTTGAGGTTCAAAGAGCAAAACAAGAGAGGCAACCATCCTTCTTGCTATTCTCCTGCATGTAGTAAAGTAGAACAGAAGGGTAGTTATTTCACCTTTCCCCATACCAAAGAAAGGACTTAGGGATTGAGGAATCTCTGAAAAATGTCAATTTACATAAGTGGCAATTTCCAGTCAGCTTCTCTAATTAGCATTTGATGAAAACTTCTTGCTTTTCACCAATAACAGATCTCTCCAGGGATCTGTGAAAAGAGCAAACTTGCTCTTGATATGGGAAAAGGGATAGAGACAGTGTTAAAGACAGCATTACATGTTTGTTTTTTTTTAATGAAAGCCTACACCTTCAGAAATTTTTCACTGGAACAAGTCCACGAACCATTTTGATCTCATTATTTGGAATCCTAACTTTTAAAATTAAAACCTAGTCAACTCATCTTGATCCAATTGTGTTGATCTTGAGTCAACAATCCCAGGAGAACAAAATGTCTCTCCTTCCCCCCCCGCTTTACTTTATTGTTGCTACAAATAGAGGTGGGAAAGAAATTTTTTATGCTTTCATCAATATTTATGCAGTTAAAATTGCGTACACCATATGTTGTTTTTTTACACAGAAAAGTCAAGAAAATATCATACAGTTGACTTCAACTTTATTACAAAAATGCTAAGTCATCCCCCCAAACCAACCAATTCTTTATTGTCTGTGATGAGTACCACGGAACAAAGATTAGCCTCATAATGAAAATCCAATCACATCCTTACCTATCCACAGGCTACCACTCTGCTCCACATGGTACAAGTCAGGATAATTGACAAGATGTTTTGAATGATCCAATAGGTTTAAGGTGTTCAAGTTTTTATGGAAAAGACCTTGTCTCAGCTTAACTCAGTATAGTACCATATTTATCCATGCAGCTAAAGAAACATCAAAAAAAGAAAGTCCAGATCAGCTGAACTTCCCTTCTAGAAAGAAGACACCTTTATACCAAACAATAGTAATAGAACAGCTAGAAGATTGGGACCCATCACACAGAATGCATCTTTTATGCATGGGGGAAGATGGCTCTGGAACTTCCTTTGTCTTCATTTTCATTGCATAGACAGGTAAGCTAAGACACAAACTGATTAATGGACTAACTTAAAGAAAGCCTGTGGCAAAGGGAGGAATTAAGCTCAGTTCCCCCTAAGGATCAGCCCAGTATCTTAACAAACCCATATCTTTCTCTTCTGAAATACTGTGGCTTTCCTTTGTAATTAAATAGCATGGATTTGAGGGGGCTGATTTCAACTGTCATTGTACTGAAAGAGCTTGCACTGGTCAAGTGGGGAGGAACTGCCTTGCCAACCTAAAAAGGCTTTTCCTTTACTTAATTCCAAGCTTCTAAGCCTTCAGAAATAGAAAATATTGCATAAGCAACAGTACTGAAGAATTTTGAAGGCATACTGAAAGAGCTTTTTATACTCTCCCATTTTAATAGCTGGTGCTTTTACTGTAGATAGTATACGGTTACAGAATAATGTGCATGGGTTTAATGTCTGGTATGATAATATCCAAGGTGAAGATATTGAAAATTCAATTAAAATATAGTTTAGGATATTGGCTTATTTTAATTTCCAGCCTCCTTTACCCTCCATCCACCTCCTACACATCCAGGATTGAAGTTAGAAGTTACACACTGAATCTTTTCTCCTGTAACTCATAATCAGTACAATGTTCTTTGTACTTCTTCAACATCTGACTATCTGAAATCTCCTCTTAGAATTCTCCAAAATCCCTATGCTCCTTTAACAAAAGAGGACACTGAAATGCTGAGACAGGAGTAGTTCCTATCAAGGACAAAGCTAGATGGGGATCCCTAAGTCTTGTCTCTTAGCACTAAGCCCAGGGTCACTCACACTTGCACGAGCTTTTTTTGAACCATGGGCGCCTCTTTGAGAAGGTTTAGAGAGGGAACATAAATTATTTCACCACAGCAAATCAAGTCTCTCCTCTGCAGTTCTCAGTTACCTTTAACAAACATAACTTTTGCCATAGTTAATGCTTTTCTCGCTTGTTTGATCAATGCAGCTTTCTCACTGTCACTGTGCTGCATTACATGGTACAGAGAAGAAAATAGAAGTCCTACTGAAACGTGATCAGAGAAACAGCAAAAATTTCAGGAGGCAAGCAATGAAGCAGAATCTTAGAAAAGCTCCAAGTGCTGTCCAGAGTTTCTGCTGATCCTTCCTAAAATATACAGGAGAGCACACGGTAGGGCTAGTCCCTTAGGTTGTCCGCTAAACTGAAGAAAGGTGTCAAGCATCACCACACATAACAAAACAAAAATGTGCAATACTAGGACAAGCACTGCTAGAGTAGAATAGAGATCCTTGTTCTCTTTTCTCTGTCTAACAATGCTCAGGAACTCCTGGTCCTGGAAACTAAATAACAATGGGTTTATGTCAGATTTGAGAAAACATATACCTGAATTGTTTATGCAGCCTGTCTAAATCTTACCCTGACTGCAGTAATGGCAGGTGTTATCCTTGTCATATGAAATATTATCACTAACCTACTTGCTTCTGAAACTCCCAAATTTCATTATAATAAAGTTGTATATCTAAAATATTATACCTATAGTACCTCTTTATTTCAATGAGACCACATACTTTCCATAATAAGAAGAACACCAGGTTCCAAGATATTTCATAATGGACCTGGGAGTTTGGATTGACAGGAAGCTGAACATGAGCCAGCAGCGTGCCCAGGTGGCCAAGAAGGCCAATGGATCCTGGCCTGGATCAGGAACAGTGTGGCCAGCAGGACCAGGGAAGTGATTCTGCCCCTAGACTCAGCGCTGGTGAGGCCACACCTGGAGTGCTGTGTCCAGTTCTGGGCCCCTCAGTTCAGGAGGGATATTGAGGTGCTGGAGCAGGTCCAGAGAAGAGCAACCAGGCTGGTGAAGGGACTTGAGTACAAGTCCTGTGAGGAGAGGCTGAGGGAGCTGGGGTTGTTTAGCCTGGAGAAGAGAAGGCTCAGGGGAGACCTCATCACTCTCTGCAACTACCTGAGAGGAGGTTGTAGCCAGGTGGGGGTTGATCTCTTCTCCCAGGAAACCAGCAGTAAGACAAGAGGGTGTGGCCTTAAGCTGTGCCAGGGGAAGTTTAGGTTAGATATTAGAAAGAAATTCTTTACAGAGAGGGTAATCAGCCATTGGAATGGGCTGCCCAGGGAAGTAGTGGATTCTCCGTCCCTGGATGTTTTTAAGATGAGGCTGGACGTGGCACTTAGTGCCATAGTCTAGTAACTGTAGTGGTGTTGGATCAAGGGTTGGACTTGATGATCTCAGAGGTCCTTTGCAACCCGTCTGATTCTATGATTCTATGATAATTAAACATGCTCTATATGCAGTTTACACAGATGTGAAGGTTAAACACCGTGGTCCTCAGTCCCAAGTAAACTGTGAAGGGGGGGCTCTTCAAGGTATCAAGAGTTACTGCCCTTTTTATAACTTTCATGAGCCTCATACAACTAACAAAAGCTGATCATGTTCTTGATTTACATAGACAGGAAAACAAAATAGACGAAGTCTCATAATTAAGCAATAAAAGAGACTAAACAAGAAAAGAGCGCCAGTCCTTCCCTTAGCACATAGTTCCATCTCTCAGCACTGCATGCAGAGACACCATTAGTCCATGCACTTAGGTCACCCTGGGTTATAGTGCATTCAGATAACCACCCATCTAAAAACAGGTGAGCTGTTTCCACCCTTCTGGTTCTCATGAGCGCCCCCCCCCCCAACCCATCACTAGCACTGACCTTTTACAATAACTGCCTTCATATTGTTTGGTGGTGAAGTAGAAAAGACCTCCAAGCACTGACTCTTGACAACTGTATCAGTCAGAGATTTGGTGACTCCCAGTGCTTACACCCAACTAGAATGGAGGTCTTGCCAAGGCATGCATGCAGTGCCCACATGGCAGCTGAAGGAAAGATGCACACCTGTACCACAGGGAGGTGAAGGAGACAAATGTAAAGTTTATTCTCCAGTAATGTAGTGATGATGTCCTCCTGCATCACACCCTTTGCCTGGCTGTAGTGTACTGGGAGACCAGTTGGCAGCAAATAAAAAAAGCAACATATTAAAACTGGATAGTAACAGGAAAAACCCACCCCACGTTGCTGTATTTTGAGGGTGTTGCCTTGTTTGCTAGCTCCTGAGACATGCTTTTTCCAGAGGGGATAACTGTGTGTACCCTGCTTCCCACACTTTGCTGTGGATTTAAATATACAGGCATTGCTACTAGGTGAGTGCCATTTGAATTGACAAACTGGGATTTCTGCTGCGTGCTTCACACTTAATGCAGCCCTGCCTGGGCTTTGAAGGCAACGGCTTGTTGCCTTGGGGTCTGAAACTAACAAAGCCAAGCAGAACAAGCCCAGGGCTCCCGTTGGATTGCTCGATCAAAGACAATATTAAACAGCACTGTTTTCGTAACTACTATTCTGGGGCTCTTGGAATGCAAGACAAAGGAGATGAAGTTAATTTCTGTTATCATAGCCTGGTGCAGCTGCAAGGGCCCTGGGAGAAGCCATCTTCTCTTGATGGCCTTTGCAGCCTGTGTCTTTGCAGGAGCTCCCATTAAGCACACAGTGCTTCAAAAGCTTGTCAGACACACTCATGATCCCCTCCTCCCCACACTTCTGTGAAATGTGCCCCTGCTCCTTCTCTGACACCTCCCACACATCTCATTACAAACACCAAGGAGCCTCCCTCTCCGTGACCACTTCCCTGCACCTCACAGCTCTCTGCTTCACCTCTTGTGTCACCAGCACTGCCCCTTGCAGTGCTCAAGGAGATCCAAACTAGGGAAGTACTGTGCTTGGCACAAGAGTGCTGTGCAAGGGGACCAGACAGGGAACGAGTTATCCAAGGTCTGCTCTGCCACCAACCCAACTCACAACCTTAGTAAAATATCTTAACCTTTGGTTTGTACATGGTCAGCTGGGATTAACAGGGCCCAGGCTATTTTTTTTTTTTATTTGAGTGTCTGGCAAACAAAAGCATACTTTCTTTAATCATATTTTCTTTATATCAGTAGATATCACTGGTGATGGAAATCACTAAGAAGTATTGCAGGAGAAAGTGCAAGCTATCTTCTGATTAGGAGCACTGTTTGAAATATTTGAGGCAATTTTAAGATGCTTCTCTAACAAACCATCATGGTCATAGTCAACAGATCACCTTGAGAATGGATGCTTGTCAGCAGCAGTGCTATCCCAGGACTGCCATAGTTACACTGGGCTCTGATTTTTCCTCCTTACTCTTCATCTGTAGTTTAGAATAGAGATCATTTATGGAAAAGCAGGAGTGTGGTAGATTTTGCTTATACCATTAGCTTGGTTGCAGTAAGGACAAGGAGAATGAGAAAGCTGGGTAACCATGAAAAACTTCAAAATGAGAGTACTGAAAGGAAGGAAACGGCTCCAGAGAGCTTTGTTTAAAACATTCTTCACACCACGTGTTATTCCTTTGAGGTCGCTCAGATAAAAGCACAAATTGGGAATAGGGCACGGAAATAGTACACTGCTTGAGATCTGGAGGGTGCTCCAGGAACTCGTCTGTATCAATGGACAGAACACCCCACATTTTCTACTTCTCAAACCAGGAGTTCACCTTGGGACGCTTAAGGTCTAGGAAGATGTTCCCAGCAACCTGACTACTCCTGTACAAGAAGTACTCGTTGCTAATAACTGCCACCTGGGATTGCACAAACTGGATTCATTCAAGTTTGCTCTTCCCTCTAATCTCAAGTTCCCCAATTAGCTGAAAATACATTAAAATACAGAAAAGTTTTGCTGGAAAATTTCTGAATAGATCCAAGATTGATGCCCACGAAATGAACAAAAATACAACATCAGGCTCAAACAAGAGGGATACAGTTGTGTCCAGCTATATGCTGATACCTTACATGTCTTCCTCAGATCAGAGATTTGCTACTAAGCGGTCAGTACAGATCTCCAACAATTTCTGAACAAGAGTGTCCATTCTAATTGCTGAAGGCATAAAAAGAAAGAGCTGTTCTCAATCCAGAAGAGAAGTAGCCAGTCTTCAGTTTTAAAGCAAACCTTCTAGATGCAAATTGCTGCATAATTTAAGTTTATTGAACATCTAACACCAGGAAATGTGCAATTCATGAAATTTTCAGTGAAGATATACGAATGAGAGTCCCCAATACATTTTTAAAATGTGGAATTATCAAAGTTTTATGCACTGTCGACTTTGGCCACATACGGTAGAGTTAATTGAAAGTGCAGTTCTAGTTTTAAAGGTATCCCTATCAAAGTGGCAATGTGTGTTTTATTGTCTCTTCATCATTTGCAACTCAAAGGTGCCCAAGTTTATGCATGAAAAAGTGTTTCTTCTAACTGCCAGCCTGCTCTGCAAGACACTATTGAATCAGAGAATCTGGGTGGATGCTTTGCTTCTTGCATTCATATCACTGGTCCTGTAGTTTCTGCAAGCTAAATAACCTGCCTATCTATGTAGATGCAACCTCTAAGCCCCAGATCAGACCCCACAAGAAATTTGCTTGGGGAGGATCGATGATCCTCTGTTCGGAGTGCCCTTGACAAAAGTAACAAACAAGACAGGAACAAACTGCATTTCATGGTGCTGGGAAAAAGCAGAAGGTTAAGGGTATCCTCACTCAGGAGGGCAGAGCAGTCTTTCAAAGGACACGTGCCTTACAACTCATCCCCTTTTTCTTCCCCTCACAAACATGTACCAGTTTAGGATTTTTGTAGCCTCAAGCTGGAATAGGTACTGCTGAGGATGACCAAATTGAACGACACATCTTTAACCTCCTAGAGAGATACAGCGTAAATCCAGCCTGAAGCCTCTGCTCCATGAAATTGGATTAGGGACTCCACATTGGGCCTACCTAAAACAGACAAATAGCCCTTGCAGTTATTTTTTTTTCTTCCTCGTTTTTTTCGCACGGAAAACTCCCCAAAAGCAAAAATTCAAGAGGTATTAGGAAACCTTCTACCCACAACAGCAAATAAGGCCTAACCAGAACTCTAAGTCCAATGCAGAATTTCGTGGTTTCTAACAAACATTAGGCCATACCTTCTCAGTATAACCCTGGTGCAGTAGGCAGACACCATGGAATTTGTTGGACTCCTCTGGTTTACTACAAATACATATTTGGTCCCTTGTTTTGGTCATAAAGCTGCAGAAATGAGAAACATGAACTGGGATATTTGATTAAAGTTTAATGCAAGGAGATGAAAAAAGAGACACATGCTTTTCCCTTCCTTGAAGCTGCAGCAAGGCAACATCAGGAGCAAAAAACAAGTTGGCCAGACTGACTGGAAGCTTCAGGGCAGACACCACACTCAATGTTTTACAAATGCAGCAGAGCTGCCCACCTCCAAAACTGCCAAGGGCAATACACAGGGATTTGGTCAGCTCTCTTTTTATGGTCACAGCACCATCCCCAATACTGGTTGCTGAGATATCTGCAAGGACTGTGTGCTGCTGCTGCCACCTCTGCCCATAGAGCCAACAAGCACTTCTGAGCCATCTGTTGTGATAAGTGGGGGATCTTCCACCACATGGCCTCCAGTGCAGCAAGCCAAAGCACAGAGATCTGGAACTTGTGTGCCTTTGGCAATGCGAGCTTCTTTACCTGTGCCTGAGTGGCACGTGCAGACCTTTTTTATTCACCCCCTATCTAGCAATTATTGCAAGCCCCACAGAATGATGGAAGTCACAGAGCTCTAACTCTAACATTTATGGTGGCTAAAAATGCAACTTGGAGAGAAAAATTAGACCTCTCCAAAGCAGGCCAGAGCCAGGGATTAACGTTCTTTCTGAACTGTGCGATAACCACATTCGAGATCCTGCTCTATTTTGGAACAGAAACATAGATCTGCATGTGTTTTATTCTAAGCCAGTGCAATATGTCTTCACTTCTTTCAGAAAGGCCATTCTAGCCATGAGAAATCTTTCCTTGTTACAGTTTTCATTAAACAACCACATTTTCCCAAGAAGTTTCTGTTTAAGTATGTGCACGATCATTTTTACAGCACCGTTTCTGGCTACTTACAAAAGTAGTGACTAAATAGTGTCAATCCACTTTTTTTTCCACTTCTTTCAAACACATGAGTGACAGAGCAAAAAAAATTCACTTTGAGAAGAATCTCCCTTCCTATGAAAATTGCTATTAGATAATGATGCTATTAGATATCTAAACAGGAATTTTAGGGAATGGATGCCTGGGTTATTTTTGATTTTGGCTTTGAAATGCTTAGATTTTAGTTCAGAAGTTCAGCACGTAGCAATACAACCACAGGTTTGCCACCAACAGTCCTCTTCCTTATAACGGGGGGTCTCTTCTTTTCACAGTTACAGTTCATGCAGAGGAGACCCAGAGCTCTATCCTGTACACCCAGTTGCAAGAACCTATTTCAAGGTCTCCTGCTGCTATGCCTTTGCACCAATAACTAAAGGAGGCAGCAGCACCATGCTCTGATTCAACTGCTGGGTGCAAAGCAACAAATGTCCTGCCAGGGTCAGAATGCGATTAGCAAAATCCCACAGAACAATGATTCAAGGGTGCTGTAACAAATCAATTTCCTGCAAGCAACAAACACAATTACTAGACAAATTATCTTGCTCTCACCCCACTCCTCTCTCAGCAGTGAGCTAGGGCTGAGAAACCTCATCCTTTGGGCTCCAAACATATAGCCCAACTTCTCAGGGGACATTTCCATTGAGTAATGGTAGGAGCAGTGGTTCTCCATCTCCCTTGATGAGTCATGCCACTGGAGGGCACACAGATTGCTGAAGTAATTCATAGAAAACAGTATGTCCACAGGTCTTAGAACCTATATTTCAATCCTCCATCTCCATGAGCATGCACCCTACCATTCAACAGCAACTCATCTCTGCCAACACAGATTATCACCTCTGGAATCTCCAATCTCCACTTCATCATCTTTTGCTCAATTTCTCACATCTCCCCATTTTTCCATTCTGGCACAAATGCAGAATCTCTACCTAAAGCAAAGGCCGGGAAGTGGGGAGGGAGGATAGGGGAGGGAAAGAGTTTGTATCCTTTCCAAGACTTACTTATTTCTTAAAGAGGATATTTTAATATGAAAAAAATCAGAAAGTTCAGCACAGACAACTCAAGTCTACAATGTTTCTTGTCTCTGATTCAGATCCCGAGCCCAACTGCATTCCCGTTGCACCAGATCTGAGCTAACGAGCTCTCCCGCTCTGCTAGGGTGCAGAGGGTAAAGATGTCATTACCACCAGCCACCTTGCACAGACCACGGCTACTCAAAAGTCCAAGCCAATTACATCAATTTACATCCAGAGTCAGCTGTCTCCACACTTTGTTCCCTGGCACTGCTGGGCTGCTGAGACCCTCAAGCAGGCCTTGCACAGACTGGGAAAGATCCAGCAACACTGAACAGTTTGGACTGCATGCAGTGCAAAATAGTGCTCCTTGTTTCCTGCCCAGGAAACAGATTGCAATTTGGATAGTCCCATACCTGAGCTAATAAACTGTGATGAACTCTCTCTGGGTCTGCATCCATGGCACATAAAACATTCATTCTAGATAATTCCCATTATGTATCCTGGCTCTTTCACTCAAGCTGCAATACCTTTTACCTACCATTTTGTTCTACATCTGCCTCCCTCAAAGTCCTCCCTCCAGTTCTGGAGTCCTAGGAGAACTCAGCTTTTGGGACACTTCTGGAATGCTACTGGCTCAACCACATCAATTTCTGAGCCTGAAGGAACTAGTCCACTGTTCAGTTACAGATTTTGAAAATGTGTGAGATAAAGAAAGAACAGAACATATATGTGTCATAAGTAGCAACAAGGAACTTGTCAAAGCCTAACACAACTTACGGGACAGAGTTACCTATACTGGGTTTTCAACTCATCCAGAAGGCTACCGTTTCCCACCTATCAGACAAATCTGGATAAACACTCCTCTAAAGGAAAGGCGGGGGCAAGTCTTTGAGTTAAGCAGTTGATACAACCAGGATTTCAATTGTTAATATAGCAGAAGACTTTCTCATGTGTCTTGCGCCAGTATCTGCGTCACAACAGAAATAATACATGGCAAGAAAGAGAAATACTTTAAAAAATATGGGTCTTTGTCAGACTGGAGGTATTAGCCGTGATTCAGAAATTAATGACAGCATAAAAATCTACTAAGGCATCTAGACTGTCTCTCAAGGGACTTTTTCAAGCTTGTAGTGCATAGATTATTCTCCAGGGCTCTGCCCAGCCAAACTCCAGATATCCCAAATGACAGCAATTCCACCACAGTTCTTAACAAAGCCATATCACCACCTAATCACTTTCTTCCTTTAAGTATTTTTCTCTCCTGCCAATTTTTTTCTTTCCTCCTCCAAATTTTCTATCATGAGAGACTCTTCTAGCTCTAAGTCCACACTAGACAATTCTTCATGCCTTCCCAGTATGCCTAGATCATTAGCATAGCTCCTCTTTAGTCATTTAGCCAAAACAGCTATATATTTAGCTCTCACAAGCATTCTTCATAAGTCAGTCCCTCCAGCCCCTTAATCATTCTCCTTGCAATCCTCTGAATTCCCTCTAATTTTGTTTACATCTTTCTGGAATTGAAGTGCCCGGAACCAAGTGCTGTAAACAACAACAGCTCGTTATCTGGCTAGACTGTAATTCTGGTGATCGTAGCACAGGCCCCGCACATGCGATGCACACACAGACACATGCACATGCTCATCCTCTGCCTCAGACACAGCATCACCATGGGACACGAGTTCTGCACAACAGACATTCCCTCCTCCCCAGTGACATCAGCCAGGTCTCTTTCAAGGAAATCCAATTCCAAACAAAAGTGAGGGTAGATCTTCAGTACAGCCATTACAACTCTTGTTTAAACAAGCCTTCTTTTGAATCTGTTCTGCTGTTTTCCCCTGTCTTACAACTGGTGATCGGTCCAGGAATGGTCACAATCCAAACTGAACAAGCATTCCTATTACCCAACACAAACACAATCTGCAACATAACCTAAAACCCTTCCACAACCTGAACACTCCTTAGGTTCCAGTCCCATCAAGCAGTTGTAAATTATATGTAAAAAAGGCTGCTTCTACTTTTGAACTACTAAGGCAATCATGGCAACAGTGGTTTCCCTGAGCATTCCCTCAGAGAAACTGTTCCTAAGCCTTGGTCAAGAGGATCAGGTCTACTGTACTCTTTGCTGGCCCTACTGAAAACTCTATCCCAAAGAAGCATTAGCAGGAGAAGGTCAGACCTAACTCTCCAGGGAAATAAACAGGATGATACGTCCCTAAGGATGTTCTTTCAGCTGTCTGCAGACTCAAGACAGACATCAGCTACTGGCTGCACTCAGGTTATATTTTCAAGTTTTTAGTTGTACCTATAAAGGCCACAATTTTTGGAACTCTTTTGTTTTAGATGACAGTTGAGACTTTGATGTAGTCTTATGACAGAAGATAACACATCACAGGAAAGTCTTTAAGCGTTTGTGCCTTAATCTGTTCTTGAAACTCAGGTTGGAATTTTTACAACAAGACACCTTTTTATTCCTCATTTAAAAGATGCCATTTTGGTGAAGCAGAAACATTCTGCAAAACATTTTGCTTTGCTCCAACAAACTTCTGGAGAACTTGAGGCATGGTTCAGAAAGAAACCTGTCAAGGTTCCTGCCAGCTCCTGGGACATCTGAGGGGTAGCCAAGGCACCAAGGAAAGGGTTCTTCTGGATCAAGGTCTTCCTAAGCCTGTAACAATTTCACAGACTCTTCTCACTTAGCATTCCCAGTTCTTAAAGAACCTCAAAGCTGGTACTCTAACTATCCCTGCTGTGTGGCAAAGAAAGCAGGGGCTTGAAGTCTTCTGTCTCCTCAGTACATTTCACGCTGCCATTCCTCCTTCAGCAGCTACAGCAATGCTTCAGCATCCAGGAGAGCTTGGGGTATCTTCTTTCAGGTTTTTTGGTGGTTTGGGTCATTTTGGGCAGCAGAAGGAAGAAGAGAGAGACCAGAAACTCTTCAGGTTGACCACAGGATGAGCAGAACCTACAAGCAGGGGTCTTGTGAGGTTCCTTGAAGCCTGAAGAAAGGGCTGTTGCTACAAAGATTTGGGTCAGGACAGACAGAGCAAGGCCAGACAGAATGGCCTTTTCTCCCTTTCCTCTATGCACACAGCAGACCAAAAGAGAAGGAGGATTGCACTGCTCACCGTAGCTCTAGGCCCCTCTGGGGCAATGCCACAGCTCATTTACCTCATGCTGAGGCCAGATTTTTTTTTTCTTTTTTTTTTTTTTTTAAATCAGCGGCCCAATCTGTTGCAGCTCTGTGGCTGCTGGACAGTACACAAACCAGTCCCCAGTATGCAGCTAGGGTACATGAAAATTAAGGAGAGGTTCTGTGCCTCACCTTAGCTCTCCCTGTTTCCCACCCTTCCTCCCTTAGCTGGCCTAGACTACAGACAGCCCTTCACCACTTCAGCTAGCAGGACTAATTTCTTTTTCTTTGAATCACTGCGGAATTACTGTTCATAAAAGCCCCAGCCTCAATACAACATGACTCTTCCAGACAAACAGTTTCTTTTCCTCTACAGGAGATCAAGAAGTGCAGAACATCTCACAGGGGCATGCCTGCAGTCAGGTCTATTCTACTCTGCTACCTAAAGTGAGACTCAAAAAAACACAGCCACGCTGGACAGAATCCATGCTGTTGAGGAACCAGCAAGGCTGTGTTAATGCAGGTACAGCCAGAGTACAGACTTTCTGGTTTACTGCTTCACATTGCATCCAGCCCAGAGCTCCTTGGCTCATACAGTCTGCAACTGTATAACTATGTAAGAACAGTTGGCTCAGTCAGGTTGTACTATTTTTGAATCCGTTGGTCTAATTAAAACACTGCTACTTGTGCATGTAGGAAAGCCTCCTTTTATCTTCTTCCTTCCTCTATTCCCAGAAACTCTCCCATGAAAGTGTAGGAGTCAAACATGTCCTTTCCACTCTCTACACTGTATTTCATGCCCAAGTGACTGAAGCATGACTAAGTTGCCACCTTACACTGAGGCTATCACAGAGAGACGAGGAGGGGCAGCCGAGCTGCAGAGACAATTCTGTTTCACTGCAACAATCTCTTGCCATGTCAAGATAGGATGCAAATCTGCTATGAATAATGGTCACTCTGAAAGCATACATAGCTATGCAGATATTCCTTTCAGAAATCACACTGCATTCACCTACACTAACATTCATGGCAACTCTCTTGCACAAAACACAACTCTGAACTGGATTGGTTAACACTGCCCAAGCATCCTTACCACACCGACATTTCATATCATATGCACTCAGAGATTCCTGCATATATATATCATCTTCTGTCTTGTACATGCACCTTCCCAAAAGTCAGAGAAGAGCTATTCAAAGGCCTCTGGTCATACCTTCATGCACAGATCATGAACACAGGCATAAATAAAACTGGATGTTGTGTTCCCATTGTACAAAGTAGCTTTACCTGGCAAAGAGTAGATACTCATACAAGATGATGCACCTGCATGACACAAGTCTAAACACATTTACACATCAAAAATCCCTCAGATGCCCCTTTAAACAACCCCTTCTTCCTGCAGGCAAATCCTTACCTGCAAATACCTCGTTTTTCAGACACTCGAGTGCATATCCCCACAGTCAGCCTCTCCAACACATTCACACAAGAAGAAGTCAGGTAAAACAGTGCACTCACTGCAAGGCTCATGATCAGAAAGTCTTGCTCTCTTGACGTAGCTTTGGGCCAGTTGCTGAGGGCCAAGCACAGCCAGGCTCCATGCAGGTGCAGCAACCAGAGTACATGCAGAAGAATATTAATAGTTATTGTCCTAGCAGCTGGTAGGGATTAATTGGTTCTGGCCTGCAACTCACCATCAATGTAAGTGCTAAGGGGCAGAGGGGAGGGAGCTGTGATTACACACTTACATTGAATACTCATATACTATCGATTTCCCAGTTGGAAAGGCCCACAGCCTTCTGTTTGTCTCCTTGCTTGCTCCTTCCCTCCCTCCCTCCCTCACTCATCCCACTGCTCGTAGCCTGCCTGCCACATCTATCTCCTCCCAATAGCCAAGAGCACATCACCAGAAAAAAACAAAAGACCACACTTTTTGAGGGAGAGCTCTGCCAAACTTGAAAGAAATGAAGAAACCTGCATCCATGAGGTCACACACAGGCATACTCTGGGGAAGAGAGCAGGTTTCAAGCATAAGCCATCTTCAGAAGAGTTTCTTTTAGGTGCTTTATATAGCCTAGGAACTGGAAAAGCCCAGACTGTGAACCCACAGCTCTGATTACACTCATCTTTGCTTTCAGCCAAAACCGCTCCTCTGAAGCCTGCCTTGTGATGCTATCTTTTTTTAAATAAAGCAAACCAACCTCTCAAAAAAAATGCAACACACCAGCCTGTCTTAATTGGGTACGTATCTCCTTGCATTGCCTCCAAAACCATCTCGTCCCAGAGATATCATTCAAAGCCCAGTACCTCTACATCTGACAACCATTGAAAACCCTCTTCTGTGCCTGTAGGTGACCAATAGGCAGGTTTAGTGTAAAGGACCCTTTTCCCTCGGCATGTAGTCATGCAGAACTTTTTCCCCATGAACTTTAAGACTGCACATATAGCCAGCAAGAAACTTCACTGTGAGAGAGAATACTGCTTTGGCTCACAGACATTAAAGCAGCAGCCCCTGCAAGTGCCATTCCCTCTCTTTCCACTCAGGTGAGCAGGACAGTGCTGCCACACCAGCAGGCAACCTACTGGAGGGAGCTCACAGGGAGATGCCTCAGCTCCCAGGACATCCAGCATCAGCCAGAGCACCACAGTGCAATGGCACAGCACAGAATAAGCCCAGCCTTCCTTTTTTTTTCTTTTTTTTCCTGCCTGTTTCTGTAAGAATCATGAACACCCAGCATTTTTTCTTCTCTTCCATGCTGACTGCAGGGATCTCTGTCCTTCACTGACACCAGAAGGGGGGCTGTGTCTCTCACGTGCTCACCTACACATGCCCTTACTTACTCCTTTTCAGAGTGGGACAGGATGGCCTGTGCTGTCCTTGGTATTTTTGATTTTATTAATGATAAATTGACAGTAGTAAGAGCATATCAGATGTCAAAAAAATTTGCTCATTAAGTCTGAACAGCAAATGAAACTATGTTATGCACTTTTTAAAGGAAAAGGGGATACTGAAGAGGCAAAGATTCATGATTCCTATAGGGACTGCAGACAGCAAAACTCTGCATCCTTCCAGCAGCACCCTGCACACCAAGGAGATAATATCTGGCAAAAAACATGTCCCTGTGTTCAAAGGCACACAGGAAAGGTTTTCCCCAGACTCCTCCAGGATACCTTTGTCTGGTACCATTATAGATTTGACTCTGATCATTCAGTCCTTTAACAATCTCTGTCAGCTAACAACCTCAGCTGATCCTCTTCCACAACAAACCCCACTGGGTATTCTGATGTGCCCAGAAAAAGGGCCTCCCTTGCCATTACTCTTAATCACCTTTTGCCACCTCTTCTCACTTTACAGCATGCAGGTCAGTAAGCAGTGCTACATCTCATCACCAGCACTGTCTCACCCACCTGCCTGGCCCCGCTTGCCTCTCCAGGTAACTGCACAGAACACTCAGCTGCTGCTGCAGGACCCACACATTAACATCCCTTCTCTAACACATTCCTAAGCAAATCAGCCTTACACAGGGTAAATCTGTTGAGGGAAGGGTCTGGGCCCCACCAGCAAGGCAAGGACCTTGGTTTACTAAATGCTTACAGGAGGTACAGCCAGTACACAGTAAGGGTGTGGACTCCTAAAGCACTGGCTCTGTGGTCAGCCTAGGAGGACAGCAGCCATATTCCTCGCCCTGACTGGAAGGAGCCTATTGCTTGTGAAGGAAAAAGGAGGTGAAAAGAGTAACTATAAAAGAGCACATCTCCTCCTCAGACTGCCATTAGCATACATGAGTGCTCCAAGGCTGAAAAGGAGTGCCCCCATTGGCACTGGGGCCTTTATTACAAAACTAGTAAAACTCTTGTGTGAGAAAACTAGTAAAACTCTTGTGTGAGAAGAGATCTCCGAGACTAAAAGATGAAGCCAATTTCTACTTATCATAACAAAGCCCTATGAGTAGGTAGCTGAGTGATGAAATTTACAGCAGCTAGGGGAAATGGGTTCCTACTAGTGTGGTAATTATTGACTCATGGTCTGCAATCACTGGGATAGAACTAGAAGAAACACTTGGGATGTTTTTTAATGCTCCCTGCTTGCAGATAAAAAACCCCTTCTCTTCTTTTTCCCTGTCTTAAGCCTACAAGAAAAGTGTTTTGCTTTAGGTATTGAACCTCTTCATCATTTAAAAGAATGCAAGGCAGCTGAGTGAGTTGTTACAGTCCAGCCTGTGAGAGCTTCCCTCGCCTTACTCGACAAGAGAGAGCTGAAAACAGATAGGAAGAAAAGTATATTCAGGACAGCAGGAAAAGCCCTTTTTTTTTTCCCCCTCTCTGGCTGGCAGTATCTTAATGTTATCCACGTGCATCACAATCACCCCACGCTGTTACCCATACACCACAATGTTACCACAAATACACACAGACTCCTGCTCCTCCCTTTCTTCTCCCCATCCATTACACATTATCAGCACAGAAACACTTGGGTACACACTTCCATCCATATAGATTGCACATACCTCGCGCATTAACAAACACATCATTTTTCACACTCGCATTGCCCAGTAACGCTATAAAACATGAGACTTTACAGATAACATTTGTACTGTGTACCAACCTAAAGCTTCCTATTCCACTTACCCGAGTGCTTCTGCAATTTCTTTCATCAGACTCATTCCCCATTTAAGAACACCCTTGAGCAGCTCAAAAAATACATTATAAATAAATGCTACCAGTACTATGCAGGCCAGTTCTCCCTGTCCTTTTCTAAACCACCTCCTTCAGTAAATGGGCTGTGGAGGCATCTTAATTTTTTTTTTTTTTTTTT
>VXAY01002774.1:1098440-1136808 GCA_013399855.1 Oxyruncus cristatus | reverse complement strand
TTTTTTTTTTTTTTGAGCCCAAAGTCTTCTACAATTAACCAATGAGGTGGGGTTTTAGGGGGGATTCATTAAAACAAGCTGGGTTGTTTGTTTTTTTTTTTTAGCAAATTGCTGATTTGAAACAGCTGCTATTTTTCAAGGGAAAGGGTTCGTTTAGGAGAATTTTTCAATGTAAAGCAATGCTGAAGGAAATGTATAATGTCAAGGCATTCATTTTTTTTTTAAATAAAATGCTCAGGGTGAGGAAATCAAAATTAATTTTCATATTGACAGCTAAGTTAGAGTAATTGTAGGTAAAAGTGAAAATATCAACACAAAATTCTTCTAAATTATCAAAATTCAACTTTTGATAGAACCTAATCATTTGCTTTTCCTCCCCATCCACATGCACCCAATTTTTGACTTGGGAAACAAAAAAGAAAAAGAAAAATTCAGCTTTTGAGTTCAATTTATGAATCCAATCTCTGTCAGAATATTTGAAGCACACTGTGCTAAGAAATTAATCCATTCGAGGAAAAAGCTGCAGCATGCCACTAGAAAATCCCACCCACCAGCAGTGCTGGGGTGTATAGGTACTTTTATTCTTCCAGCCCCCACAGGGCAGGAAGGCCAGTGCACCATGCAAGACGAACAACCATTCCGCCTCCGAGCCACCTGCCTCCCAACACGGACTGGAAGCGCAGCAGCAGGGAAACGCAAGAATCCTGAGCCGCAAAATTAAGGAAACATAGTGATTAGGGGGAAAAAAATATCCTCTGTGCAGGACTTGGAGCATCCAACCTACGGGGGAAGGAGCAAAGCCTGTCTCTGTGCCAAAGCCCCTGAGCACAGGCAGGCGGGAGACAGGCAGCCCATTGCATCCCCCCTGGCAGAGGCGCTGGAGGAGGCAGCTTGTGTTGGCCACTTGGCACAATGGAGCCCATAGGTCTCCTGCCAACCTCAGCTGTGCTTCCTCCCTACACCCCCATCGCCTGCTATTCAGCCTCAACTCGGCCGTGCCCAGCAGTGCCAGCATCACTCCCCTTCTCCCCCGTGTTTGGTGGCTCTGGGAGAACAGAGAAAGGCAAGGAGCTGCTTTTGCGTTCACTGGTACACCCCCAAGTGGACAGCAAGGAAAAAGGGGAGAGAAGGCACGGACAAGTTTTGGATGGCTTGCAAAGGTACAGGCTCAGCTGGCTGGCTCTGGAGGGATGTGCTCACAAAGCTCTTGGAAGCGTTTCGACGGGTCACCGCCTGTCAAAGCCAATACTGCAGTTTCCTGGGGTAAGAGCTCCACAGAGTTGTGCTCAGCAGGGTTACAGAAGCGTTCAAGGCTTGTTACCATGGCTTTCAGTGAATAACAATTACTTTGAAATAAATATTGTGTGTGGGGGGGGTGTTAGTTTGTTGGGGTTTTTTAAGGGCACAATACTTTCTCACTCCTTTTTAACTCCTTCAGATATCTTAGGCTTGCTTGTGAGGTGCCATGCTTCTCCCAAGCAGCCCCAATATTCCTGCTTCCCATTCTCTCACCCTTCAGTCCAGAGAAAGGAAATTACTGCTGGCTATGAAACTAGATCCAGCAGTGGTCTGGTTTATATCATGTCTTAAGTTTGGGAGCAGTAGAAAAGCAGCTCCAGGTTTGCAAACACTCATACACCACACCATCCGATCCCACCCCAAAACCTGGGGAGGGCACCTGTGTTGTCTCTGCCTTCTCAGGGTGTAGCTAGGAATACAGCCATCAAAAGACCTTTCCTGATGTCTTCAAAATCAGAATAGAAGTGGCTGATACAACTGTGGCAATAGTAACTCACTAAAACAGAAGGTAAAATCCTGTACGTGCCTGTACCCTGGCATAAGCTCTGCCTATAAGAAAGGAGTAAAAAAACCAGCTCCTGGTTGTGCTAGTATCAGGATGCTCTAGTTGCAACTCAGGAAAAGCTTGTGACTTGGAAACAGTGCATGGAGCAAACGCCATTGACTACAGGCTAGAAATCATGCATCAGAAAGACAGGCAATGTTCAGAGCCAATGCTATTTGCCAGTGTCCATCTTTCCTGACAGGTCTCTGCCTAATCCTCCAGAGCAGAGGGAAGTTCACATCAAGCTACACAACTTCATTGCTGGCATTAGCTATGTATGTTACACAAGAACTGGCTCTCCTCTCACCCCATATACAACCTGTGTGCTGGGAAAAAGTCCTCCACTCCTGTCAGAAATAGCCATTTCACAGCAAGCAAGGAAGTCAGCTGAAAGGTGCTGGTGCTGGATTCACAGTCCACACTTCAGAGAATGCAAGTTTGAGAGAAAATATGTGACAGTGAAAAGCATGCATATGCAACTCAGAAACAGAAGTGAGACCGTATGAAAAGGAGCCCTCAGTAAATGTGAGAAGTGACAGGTGTGAGGCTGCAACAGAAAGCATGTGTGTGACAGGGGTCCTGCCTGTACGGGAATTTGCTTAGTAGACACCAAACAGAGGAGAACAGTACATGCAAGATTGTGTGTAAAAGTATGAGCTAAGAGGAAGTGAGGATGCTGTGACTGGCACATCTCCAGACGCCAGCACTCATGCACTAGTATGCACAAGAGTGGGAGAAAAGCACTCTGTGTGTGTATGTGTGTGTGTGTGGTGAAGATGTGTGTGAGTGAGATACCCTCTAAGGGTGCAGCTCACTACAAATGTGAGACTGTGAGGCACACAGTAGGCCAGATAGAGTACATATATGTTCTTTAGTTATATATTCACCCATGTTCATGTATATGTGTGCAAACATGCAGGATCACAAGGCTGGTGCAGCAGGACAGGCAATGGATTTCAATATGTAAGCAACCACAAGCATTAGTTTGCAGGATGGAGGCTTGAAGGAGGGATGGGGGAAAGAGAGGAAGGGAGAATGTGAGCTCAAGAGAAGCAGACTCTCCAGGAACTGCATGTGCTAGGGTGCTAGAACTGTATGTGCCAGAGTGAGTTTATTCATCGTCCCTGCTATATTCGTGAGCGTGTGTATGTATGTGTAAGTGAAGGACCACTGGTGTGTATAAATGAGTGTGGATCATGTAAAAGCTGCAATTTGGAGGGCTATGCTTATATGTACATATGGGACATGTATTTATATATACAGCATGGGATGCATTAACCCTTAACTCCTGTTTACAGAAAGCATCTCAAAAGCAGCTAGCATGCCTGTCATCACTTCAAACTAAATTCCATACTCACACTTGGCTCTTAAAGCAAGAAACCCAGCTGGCAATTCTCCACTGAACAAAACCCCATACCCAACAAATTTCCTTCTTCTATCTTTCCTCCATCACTCTTTTTTTTTTTTTTCCCCTCGGTGGAGGGGAAGGACATAATGTTTTCGCAGACAGACCAGAGGCACAGAGATTCCTCTAACCGCCCCCTCTTGGGGCAAAACCAAAATAAAAATAATTTTAAAAACCCAAACCAAAATAAAACAGGCAAACAAACAAACAAACAAACAAAAGAAACTTAACACATATCTCCTCAGGAAGGTGAAGAATCCAGGAGAATCAGTACTTGTGACCCAAGTGCTGAGAAACACTGGTTGTGGATGGAGGGGATATCCACCTTCACCCACTACTCTTTTGCTTTGTAAATCTTACTGGACATCACCCCCCCAACTTCCCCTCTGCAAAAGCATGAATACAGCAGCAAAGTCAGTCACATGCAGTGCCCTCTAACCATAGGATTCACCAGCAGTGATCTCTCCTTGGCTTATTTCCTGAGGTGGGGGGGCGGTTTGGAGGGGAAGAGGGGGGAAGAGGAAGCTCCAGCTTCCAGCTCCATGTTTCAGGCTATCCTCAGTCCATCAGCCTCAGTTGAAGCAGAAGGGTTTGAGGAGATTGTAAGAAAGAACTCATCACATACCTTGCAAGGAGAAGAGGGACAGGAAGAAGCCCAGCACCCAGATACTGTGCAGCCAGTAGGTCCTCATGCTTCTCTCTCACTCGCTCTGCTTCCTCTGCCTTTTTCTCCGTCTCTTCGCTTCTCTCTCTCTTTCAATTTATCTTTTTTTTTTTTTTTTTTTTTTTTCCCTTCTCTCCTCTCAAAGAAAATGGGATTCGTGTCTCCCTTCAGTCCCTCTGGGCTCTGCTTTACCAGCTCTGACAATCCAGTTGCAGCGCAAGCTGACCTACAGTGGCCAGATTCCCAAATAACCTCACACTCTCCCCTTCAAGTGCTGGAGAAAGGGGGGGCCAGGTTAGATGCTCCACCGTAGGCTGTGCTGGCTGTAAACACAGAGAATCTCTCTGTCTCTCTCCTGCAGCTCCAACTAAATGCGACTGTACTTAAACAAGCAATGCCTTATAGGACAGCGCTCAGAGCAGAACAGATCCCACCTCTGCCACCTAGTGTTGCAAGCCAGCTCATTTATTTCATTTTTATATATATAAATATATATATATGTTATGCTATAGAAATATGGATCCCTCATTCCTCTACAAATATATCTCTTGGATCACAGGTCTACGAGCCATGCTGCTCTCAGAAGTCCCTAAGGCTCCAGCTACAGTGGACACGGGGAAGCGGTTCAGCGAAGGAACATTCCTCATTGCCAAAAGAAGAAATGCAGCAGGGCAGGTTTGGTTTCTCAGCTGAGTTCTGCTTGACAAATTCTGAAGCACGGGTCTCTCTGATGCTGGTGTCACTCCCGGGCAGTGCACAGGGGCCAGAGGGAGATTCAGACGCACCGATTGTAATTACAGAGCTGCCAAAGCTTCCAGGAAAAATAGCAAGCATCAGTCCACATTAATCTTTGCTGGATCTCCTGTGACTTCCAGGCAATTTCAGAGGGACCAGAAAGAATCCTTCTGTGAGGGAAATCCAGCTTACAAAGCTACCATTTGCTCACAGAAGGCTTTCCCCACTACCTCCCTCCTTTCAAATACAGGTTCCTCCTACCATACGTAACCCAAACTTTTTTTCCCCAAGGAGTGATTAGCTCCTGTAGCTCTTCTGCCCCCTAAAATAATTGCCTCTGGTTAGAAGAACGGCATTAATGAAGTACTACTTAACATTCACACGGGGCTTTTCATCAGTCACTCTCCAGGCATTTCACAAAAGGATGTCCTTTAGCAGCTGGGGACAAGGAGGCAGTGTGACTGCACAACTTCTGAGAGGTCAGTCCCTGGGATGCAATGTGACAGTCCAGCTGGGCTGCCCACCCAGCCTGGTGACCCCTCTTCAGGTCACATTGCGTCTTTCATGGGCCACCACGGCAGCTCACGAGGACACCAACACTAAAGGATACGAATCTTCAATTTACACATTGCGGTGCAGGATGTAAAGGTGAGCACCTCATGTAGGAAAGGCCTGTAGGATTCTCATCACTAATGATGCCATTCTAGAAGTACTTCTTATTAGACTGCTGTAGAGCAAGCTGTTCTGTGAACAGAATGCACCAAGCCTGCCTCCCCGTGGGTTCTTGTCTGCTGTCTCAAAAATCCCCCATGCTGTAATGAAAGCCGGAACCCTTCATATTCCCTGTGACATCACCCGTAGGAAGAAGAAATCCATGCTGTGGCTAGCCTAGAAACAGGTGCTTGTTTCCTAGTGGACCAAAATGAAAGACAAAATGCAGTCACCATTTAGCCTGGTTGGCTGCTCCCATGTACCACCTACATAATTCACGGGTTTTCCCCTATGGAGGGAGTGGAACATTACCTAATCACCAGTTTTTAAGAGACATCCAGGAATAAGTTACTTTTTAGCCTTCCGCCCTCTTTTAAATGTGGTTGAAATTGGTTGCACTGAAAAGTTATTGGGAGGAAGAACATATGGACAAACAGATACACATGTACTATCAGCTAGGCTTCATTTACCAAGGAAATCAAACTAAAAATATTAGAGTGGATTAAAGTCAACTGACTAGTCAATGAGGAGCATGCTTCTTTTTTGTGCTTTCTATTTTAGATAGTTTGCATTCTCTGATGCTGTATTGGGTATGCATGGCAAAGTTTTGGTGGGGAGGCTTCTGTAAGAAGCTGCCAGAAGCTTCTTCTAAAACTGATAGTGCCAAGGCCAGACGGCTCCAAGACAAACCCACCTCTGGCCAAGCCCATCAGGCAGTGGGCTGATCCCAGTCCAAGCCTCTGAGATAACATATTTAAGGAAGGGGGCAAGCTGTGCAACAGCAGCCAGGAGAGAAGAGTGAGAATATGTGAGAGAAATAGCCCTGAATACACCAAGGTCAGGGAAGAACGGGAAGGAGGTGTTACAGGCACTGGAGCAGAGATTCCCCTGCAGCCTGTGGTGAAGACCATGGCAGGATGTCCCCCAGCAGCTGACAGAGGTTCAGGGTAGATCAGTTATCCACCTGCAGCTCACAGAGGGCCCCTTGGTGGAGCAGGTCGATGACCAGAGGAGGCTGTGACCCCATGCAAAGCCCACACTAGAGCAAGCTCCTGGCAGGACCTGAAGCCCCATGGAGAGAGAAGCCCACACTGGAGTAGATTTGCTGGCAGGACTTACAATCCCGTGGGGGACCCACATTGGAGCAGGATGTTCCTGAAGGCCTGAACCCTGTGGAAGGGACCCACACTGGAACAGCTTGTGAAGAACTGCAGCCTGTGGGATGGACTCAAGCTGGAGAAATTTGTGGAGGGCTGTCTCCCATTGGAGGGACTCTACACTGGAGAAGGACAAGAATGTGAAGAGTTCTCCCTCTGAAGAGGAAGGAGTAGCAGAGACAATGTGTGATGAACCAACTGGAACCCCCATTCCCTGTCCTCCTGTACCACTGCAGGGAAAGAGGGAGAAAAAAATCAGAAGGGAAGTTAAACCCATGAGGAAGGTAGGGATCAGGGAAATATGTTTCAAGATTTGGGTTTACTTCTCACTATCCTGATTATTTTGATTGGTAACAAATTAAATGAATTTTCCCCAAGTTAAGTCTGTTTTGCCTGTTAATAGGTGAGGGATGTCTCCCTGTCCTCATCTCGACCCACAATATTTTTGTCGTATTTTCTCTCCCC
The DNA here is from genome assembly GCA_013399855.1 of Oxyruncus cristatus. NCBI lineage: Eukaryota > Metazoa > Chordata > Aves > Passeriformes > Cotingidae > Oxyruncus > Oxyruncus cristatus. Next base: position 1,129,828 of record VXAY01002774.1, on the reverse strand, counting down.
CTGGTCAGCTGAGGAGGAGGAGTGATAGAGAGACTTTGGTGAATGCCTGGAGGCCACCCAGGATCAACCCACCACAGATACCAACAGAGCATGGTCAGAAAGACAGCAAAGCCAAAAATAATTTTGGCACTCCTCAAGATGCGTTTGGAACTTAGTGTGCCAAAATCAAGTGGTGACAATCCGTTTGTAGGCTTGAAGTAGGAGATAGTTTTTGATTTTTGTTGCAGGAATCCCCAAAAACATCTAGCTTGGGTTCAGAGGCCAGCTAGGCCAGCACCTTAATACCACACCAGCTCTATACATTTCTGACACATGACTGCTCAGCATTCCTCTTTTTGTTTGTTCTATACCTTTGTCATCCATCATCTCAGCGCCCAACACCTACATCTGATGTCTATATTCATTTGTATTCTTTCACAAATCTTCTCAGCCCCAAATATGGCACCAAAGTTCGTCTGCTGTCTACCCCAACATCCCAGCTGTCCACAATCACATGCCTAAACTCATCTCCCACCAGCCTTACAAGTAATCTTACCATTTTCATTGGGTCATTATGCAATCATTCGAAGTCTGCTTTACCTACCCACATCTGCTCATGACCTCATGTATAACCCCTTGATATGCAGCTCTCAAATGCGTGGCCATCTACCACTTTGGATATGAATATCCCATGGCCTGTTTGGTCTCAAAGACTTCTTTACAGTCTTTGAGCATTAACATAATGAAATTGTGTTGAAATAATAATAATAATAATAATAATAATAATAATAATAATAATAATAATAATAATAATAGAATCATTTTGGTTTGAAGGGACCTTTAAAGGTCTTCTAGTCCAACCTCCTGCAATAATCAGGAAAAACTTCAACAAGGTCAGGTTGTTCAGAGCCCAGTCCAACCTGACCTTGAATGTTTCCAGAATTGGGACATTCACCACCTTTCTGGGCAACCTGTTTCCAGCATTTTACAACCCTCATTGTTAAAAAAAAAATAAAAAAAATCTTGTTTATATCTAATCTAAATTGACCCTCCTGAAGTTTAAAACCATTACTCCATATCCTATCACAACAAGCCCTGATAAAATGTTTGTCCCCATCTTTCTTACAGCCACCCTTTAAGTACCGAAAGGCCACAACATTTATTATAATACTTGTGATAACAATTAATATTTATTACAGTAATTATTAATACAGCATAGTAATTAATGACATGTTAATTATTAATATTATATCTATTATAATAATTAACACTAGTTATTGTAATAATTAGTAATAAATAACAGTAGAACTGTGTCTCTGCTCCATAAGTTGCGTAGGGATGTGCGTTAGGTGATGCTGAACCCAGTATTGTTCCCATCCAGAACACAGTGATAGTTACAAGTCCACAGCAAGGACTCAAAGGAAGCAGCACTCTCTCAGGTAACAGCATCTTTATTCTTCCCTGGAGAAGCTGGCATGACTGAAAGGAGAAAAAGCTATTTCTTGCAATGTATTTGACATACTCCTAACCTTCAAAAACATTCAGAGCTGGATTTTGGCTGACTTGCTCATGCTGAGTCATACCAGTGGGGTTACTCGGGACATTAGACTACTAAATATGAGCAGGAGTATCAGATTCTGTGGGCTGAAATTCTTTGGGATTGGTCTCCAGCCAAAGGTGAATCCATTTACACATGGCCAAATCCCTCTGCTACCTACATATTGTGAGGACAAAAACAGAACCAAAAATTACACTCAACTCTCCCTAAATCCCCCAAACATTAAAAAACCCACCACCACCAAAGCAAAAACAACCAACCAAAACTTGGAAAAAAACTCCAGTCCTTGTTCTTCAGTCCTTTCTTTTTAAATTACTGCAGTTCTTCCACTTAATCCAGAATTCAAATGCCAGGTGAACCAATGAATATAAGCAATTGAAGAGCACATCTACAATTCTGTATTGAAGAAAAAAAAAAAAGGTTGAATTCTGACTGAGCTTTGATTGATTGAAAGCCAGCTACTTTTAATGCATAGTGAAAGTATTTCATTAGGGCTGAGTGGATACATTTAGATGCACCGAGCATGGATGCTCGTCCATTTTTTAATGAATAAATGTGCTTTGTGCTATTAACTGTTTAAGCACTCACACTTTCATTTCTATTTCATTGTAGCTTTAGTCACTTCACGCAATATCAATATTAACTTGATTGTGCAGCACACATATAATATTTTCTCTTCCAACTTCCCACACCAAACCTACCATTACATACTTCTCAAGCAGCCACAGTACAGTTGATGGAGAAACTTTTAACTTTTCCATTATGGGTTTTTTGAAATTACTGTTATTTAACTGTGCAAATGTAATGTTGCATTAACAAAAGGCTTAGTGGTTTTTTTACTGTAATAGAATAGTATTGAAAACACAGTTGGCCATGTGAATTTTGCAGGGTTTACATAAGAGAATGAGTGGTCCTGAAATTTAAAGTTGAGAGAGCTTGTTAAAGTGAGCAGGAATCAAGACCCTAGATTACCCAGGGGTGGATTTTTTCTAGCTCTTTTAATGTCCTGTCCTGTATGTCTGCCTCTGACATACATGTATTACTACTTGCTTTATTGAGCGTTCTATCTGTGGGTTTCATGGTGTGTCTTTGGACTAGTGAATCTATGATAAATAGCACATTTCAGTGTGATTTAGAAGAGTGTTGTGGCATGTGCTGCACGTGATCTTGGGAAAGGGAGTGGAAGATGATGTTCTCTCTGCAAGAAATACTCATTTGTCATTTGGTTCTGTGAAACCCACCACTATCCAAGGTCAAGGACTGCACAGTGTCCAGAAATGTTCTCCTAGAAGGGATACACAGTGTACCAAGACCATGATAAATAGCCTTACACCTGGTTGGTATCCTTTATGTAGACTGAGAAAGGAGCATTCATGCTTCTCATTTGCCTTCAGCCTGATATTCAAGAGGAGCCAACCCTACTCAAACCATACTTTCCACCTGCTCTTTCCTGTCTGCCCCTTCATGCTCCTTGTCTGTGTTTCCACCTTTTCCCTCTCTCAGCTTCGTGCCACACCCCGCTACCCTTCCTACCTCTTTTCCTCTCTACTGTCTTCCTGTGAAATGCAAAGAAGGCAAAGCATCTTCTTGACACTTCTTGAAGAGGAAGATTTTCCACTGGGGTTTCTACAAGGCTTGGAGCTGAAAGTAGCTTTTTTAAACCAAAAAATGCCAAGCCAGCAACTGTGGAAGGTTGCATGTGACTATGTAGCAATTCCGTAAGATAAAATTCACAGAAATAGCCAGCCAATGAGATAGCAACAGCACTCAGGGAGCAGTGGAAGGAAGGAAGAGATGGAAAGAGCCCTCATTTAATTTCAACAATCGTGGGATGACACAGCGGGGACTGAACCAAGAAGTCTTGGAGAGGAATGTGTTGCATGAACTGGTACAACACAAATGACTGAGTTTCTTTAGCATCAGCCATAGCAGACCCACATCCTTTACAAGTTGGGTCACATAAAGGATATGTTACAAAAAAGCATTTGCCAGCAGTATACATTTGCACATTGACATTGTCGCATAATTAGAATATAAAATAAATGGCATAACAGATGCTATCAACATGTCTACCACACTGTATCCATGGTGCCAACTCCTTCTCCAAGGGGAGCCTCACCCAAGCCATGCTGAGACAGCCTGAAACATGGGTATGTAGAAACCAGCCTCTAAGGAAATATATACACAAAGTTCTGCAGAAAGGGCCTCCACTCTTTCAACATTCGTAAGATTTTACAGGAAATCTGCAAGTGTGAACGACAACAAGAAAAAGAAAATTGGCTAGCACCCAAAAAACAAAAAAACAACAAACTTTGGCAGATAATTTTTTGAGTTGTCATGTTTTCTGGGGGAAAAGAGTCAGCTCTTTCAGGCTGGGAATAAAAATAATAATTCTGTTCAGCTCCTTTGAGCAGCAGGGAATTCACAATCCAAAGGGAGAGGCCTTTACGCCACAAACCCCTTGCCGTGTCCAGTACTAATTGGCTTCTGCAGAGGCACAAGAATCCCTGAATGCTACAGAACACCTTTTAAGACAGTGTTTTTGCAGCCCCCTGGTCTAAATCTTCACCAGAGCTTGACAGCACAGAACTTTCTCACCTCCTCCTGGGATTCAAGGGTTATTCCCCCAAGCAGCATTCTACCAAAGACATTTCTTTGAAATAGCACCCAGCTTCCCTAGCACATGTCTTGATCTACCCAGAAGCAGCCCTTTATCCCAGCTATTGCTTTTCAAGTCTTTAGTCACAGCTGGGGGCCTTGTGCTCCCCTCCATTAACGCCCTGTGCCCTCAGGAGGAGCTGCTGCCTTCTGCAGCCTGGCTTCCTGACCCGTGGTCCCAACAAGCCAAGCATCGTGCTCCCCAGCTGGTACTTCCACCTTTAGGCTAAGGCTTGTTGACTTTGCTAGATAAATTGTGGGTTGACTCTAGAGGCAGTACTACTGCTCTATGCCTAGGCTCCCCTGTATGTGTCCTTTGTTCCTTAGGCAAAGCAGGAAAGGAAAATGTGGCCATTTGCCACCTGTACCTGGCTGACTGAGCTACTTAGCCTATCCACCTGACAGAAGAAAGTCCCAAACAAATGACTGCCAAATCTGTGCTTATCACCCAAATGAGATGTGGGTGGCAAATGGCAACAGTCTCACTTTCTGCAGAGAAAGCTGACCTGCACACAGGTGGACACACACCTGATATTTTCCGTACAGAAACAGAGAAAAGCAGCAAGTTTTTCATGACTCTTTTTATGTCAAGGTACCCATATTCAGCAGTATGGAAGGCAGAAAGAGCTTGTGCCATGTGAGCATTCCCATTGTAAGAGTCTCCTTGCAGTGGTTTCCAACATCCTGAAAATACGAACTCCCACGCTGATGATTTTCAGACCTAGTCTCTTACCCAAGGATAGTTTTTTATGATTTTGGTTTTACTTTTGAAAGCTTGAGCAAGCAAGGGTTTGGCTGTTTAAGATACCTGGGACTTGAGGAGTGCTTTATGATTAGAGGAAGAAACAATTTGTGCTTTTTTTTAACAGTTCCAGTGCAGAAATTACCACGGATAGCAAGTTGAAAGGCAAATAATGTGAGGCAAGATTTGTAGGGAGAGGCAATATCTTTTATTAAACTGAAAAATATAGCTGAAAGAACAAAACAGGCTTTCCAGAAATACGGGTTTGCATGCCCAAAAGTCTATCCAGACTTTTAACTGTATTATGTCAAATAATAGATTGTACTTCTCCCTATAAATCTCCTCTCGCTTATGTCTTTAGCCCATCTGTGCAATTTGGAAAGGAAGTTAAGTCTCTTGTGGTGAGGACATTACCCAGAGGAGCAGAAAACATGCAAACATGGTTGCATTGAGTTGGTCTTCCTTCAGCTAAATCACAGGGCCTGGAAAATACTTCTTGGTTTGCATGACATTAAAATGCTTGTGTTTCAGTACTGTGCAGAGAGTAATCTCCACAGATTTCTGTAAATTGCTGTAGGTCGGGTCTCAAGCCAGATAAATGCACTTGAAAGACTCTCACCAAACTCAGTGGCCTCTGAGCCAGGTCCCCTCAACAGCAAAGTCACTGAGACGTCCCTTTCCCTCACTTGCTCTGTGTTGAGTGTCCACGGCGCTTCCCCTGCCACTGTTTATCAGTTGTACTGCAGGGGTGGTACAGAGCCCTTGCTGAGACCAAGGCCTGTTGTGATAGATTGATAGATGCTCTACAAAAGGATGTTGAGAAAGTATGTCAAGCCACTGACAGCAGGTGCTAGACAAACACTCACCACATTGACCAGAGAGAAGCCTACAGCCCACCTACTCTTTAAAAAAGATGTCTGTGATTCATTTGCAGGCTCTCACTTCACAAAAAACACAAGGAGACAGTTTAAAGTTTGCCACTACCTGATCTCTGCTAGCCTTTGCAATGTTAATAGTCTCTGCCATTAGCTTCTTTTTTGAAGCAAGATTTTTCTCTTGTAGCTCTTTTATCAGACAGAGGATGATCAGGAGGTTAAAAAACACATTATTAGCATTAATGACTATTATTATTTATACCCTTGTACAAACTGCACAAGTATAGAAGAAGACACAGTCCATTTCCCCAAAGAGCTCACAAATCTTATTTATGATAAGGAATCACAGACCATGTATCAATAGTAGAAGAGGAGAGTAGGGAATAAGGAGAACAACTGTCTTAAACAAAAACCTCTTCTGCAGCTTGGGTGAGATACTGTCTCCAGGGGCCTGCTTCCTCAGCCAGAAAATATGGATGCAGGGGTTTTCTCTACAACAACACTTTCCATCAAACCAAGGGGTTCTGTGGTGTGTCTTTTTGCCCTCCGTTCTTCCCAGGAACTTATTAATCCATGGCCCAAAGTCCATGACAGCAATACACAAGTGGCAGCATCCAGAATGACAGAAATTACCAGGTTTTGTATAGTTCTTTTCACCTGTTGATCAAGAGCTCATTGTTACTATTTTACAAATGGGGAAACTGAGGCATGTGATGGTGCCATAGCTTTCCCTAACGTCACCTGCTTCTATATCCACAGAGAACCCTGAAACAGATCCTTAAGGTGTGCTTCTCCCAGAGTGGATCCATTTATTCTCTGAACAGTGTCTTCCACCAGTGGAAGCACTTTATTGCCAAGAGAACATGCGGAAAGATAAGAGACATAAGAGAGGTGTAGCATACATGCTACAGTTTTTCCCACCAACAGAAAAGTCAACAAGCATTGTGAACTAATTAGACTAGCGGACATTTCTATTTTAAGTAGCCTCAGAAGTTAGCATCTTAGAGAGGCAGGGCAGACCAGTGGTAAATGCAACTTCCACTGACTTGGAAAACTTGATGTTACTACAGTATTGCTGGGCCCAAACATTTAAAACACTATTGCATATGATGTGGAAATTTCATGAGGTCCTAGAAATTCTGAAATGCAGAATCCAAGTCTTTCCTTGGTTACAAGTTTCATGGATCAGTTTATGCATTAAGGGAGCTTGATGCAAGCTTTATTTTCTCATAGGTTAAAAAGTGGAGAACAGAGCACACTGATGAGAGTATTCTGAAAAACCATTAAAACATTCATGCTGAATAAGGAATTGGAAAATATATAAAAATGCATTTAATCTGTACAAGTTTCCCTCTCAGTGAAGAGTTTTATTTCAATAAGTGCCCTGGAGAGGTTACACCTTGCAAGTATCCTTTAAAACCGAGACTGCTGCATTGCATCCTCAGTGATCTCAGGGCAAATGCAAGGCTGAACAACAACTCCGTATCTGGCTGTGCATGATTCCACCTCCCCAACAACTTCACTTGAGAAATCAATGAAGCAAAATATGGCATATTTTGGGGCTGTATGGGAAGCAAGTTGCTTATAGTTTGACACTTAGAAAACAAGAATCTAATAGAACCATCCTTCAACTTAAGCAGAAGAGATTTGCTACTAAAGGCAAAGGGTGACTGTGGTTGCCATGAAGCTGTCAGTGGTCACAACTGTAAGAAGGTCATAGCAGAGATATTCGTAGTTAGCTGCTAAATTTATTCAATACTTTTAGGCTTGGTTTAGACGGACTGAAGTTACCCCAAGGTCAAACTTCTCTGTAGTGCAGACGGCAAGCTTATAAATTCAAGCTCAGTTGTTGACCAGACACATATTTCAGAGTCCCCAGCACTCTGTTTGCCTGAACACGCTTGGTGAGTCACTGGGTCAACAGGCATGTTTATGCAAGCATCCAGTTGGCCCTCTGAATGCCAGCCACAGGGACAAGATGCAAATGTGGTGCATGGTCTTTGGTCTCAAGACCAGCTTTGTAGCAGTGCAGACATAGCTTCAGTTTAACTTGTGAATCTCTTGTGCTCCCAGAATGCTTGTTTCCCACTCCTAATAATAAGCATGTTCTTTATCAGGCTATTGTCAGAAAAATAGATCTGGAAATTGCATTGTGCTGGACCTTGCTTCAGTATCAATGAGCTTAGCTTCAGTATAAAAAGAGAAAAGACTGCTCTGAGTTACATCAGGAACTGATTTAAAGACTCATTTTGCTCCTTCCCAGATGCTTTTCTTTGCCAAACAGAGCCTGTCTGAATTGGGAAGTCTGACCCTATATAGACAGCTCCTAGACAGAGTTATGCAGGTAGCGTACACCTCTGCAAAGGAAAACTTGTGTTGTTTTTCACACAGAAGATCCAGACTAGGACTGTAATCAATATAACAGAGATTCTGATGGACGCACCAAGAACAAATGGACAAAAGGTTTCTCTGGCCCTCCAGAGCATAGTTGACACATGCAGACTTTGCAGCCCAACATCAGTGAATGAAGGATGCTATGTCCTAGAAAATGCACTAATGTATGTCTTACGGCATCTTTGCTACACTACCAGGTGCAGGTCAAGGGAAACTGGTCTTCTAATGCTAGAAAGAAAGATATTCAGAACATACAGTCAGTCTTTCCTCTGCCCTCTGCACTGAGCATCTTTGTTTCTGTGTTCACAGGTACCTCGACAAAGGCAGCAGTTCATCAGTCCCTTATTCTGTGTCTTTCTCCTTCACGTTTGGTAGGGGGCTTCTCCAAAAACTGTCTTGCAGAGGAAGGCAGGGAAAAGAGGTCATCTGCATCTTCAACTGTCAGGCTGTTGTAGACAGGGACAGGGAAGGTGGAGATTTAGATGACAGCTGCCCATACAAGCAGGAGATGAGTGAGGAACTTGATAATGGAAAAAGAAAAAAAAAAAATTAGAAAATAGACCATAACTTCAAAAGAAAAGGGATCTGAATAACCAGCCCCAGTGGTCTCTTATGTCGGGCATTAGCTTGGATCTCTAAGGCTATGCTCCAAATGGATTCTGAACTTAGAGAGGACTTCTACATTTCCTTTCCTCTGGTTTCTTTCTAGGGGTTATGAGCTGAAACCTCCTTGGCATCTTTCCAGTGAGCTCTGTGGGTCTTTGGTTTGGGATTTCCCCATGCTGCTTTGCCCATCCCAGGTGAATATGTAGCTCCTCAGGTCTGACTGCTCTACTGAGGATGGGTGATGCCAACACTTAGAGCGCTACTGTGCTGGTAGCTCTGGTCAACTCGCTTTCCCAGGATGCTACATCCCCCATGGAAGTCAGTTTCACTTGATTTGGATGACAGAGAGCTCCCAACTTATGGGTGACTCCTTCGGTGCCTAAACTTTGTAAAACCAAGTGGCAAAGCATAGGATTAGGCTTGCTCAGTAACGCTATCAGGAGCAAGTCCCTGACCTTGCACCCCAGCGAGCAATGATCTTATGCTATGGGATGTGTTGATTAATTGTAGATGGTCAAAGTCACTTGTAAGCTATTTGTCACAGTCATCATTAGGTGTCATAAGGGACCTATAAAAGGCCTGGTTAAGAGGGATTGTTTACATTTTTCTTTAGCTTTCATCATGTTCTAGTGCCAGCAAGGACCCATGGCTGGATTAACCTCTTATTTACTAAGGCTGAAAAAACATGCCCATGGTTATTGCCAGAGTCAGCAGCAGAACTCAANTTATTTACTAAGGCTGAAAAAACAGAGGGCCAAAACCAAGATCTTAGGTGAAGGGAAATATTGCAGCATGCCCATGGTTATTGCTAGAGTCAGCAGCAGAACTCAGCTCGTCTAAACTCTGTAGCAACCCAGCAAGGGCAGTACTGATGCCTGCGCTCCTCATGATCAAACCCTCAAAATGAGAATAAAGTCCTCATGTCAGTGACCCAACAATTGAATGAGCACCACAAGGGCACGTGTACATCTACTTTGTCACTCTTGACTCCTGGATGCCGCCACTTGTACATTGTTGGCATGGGCTTTGGGCCACAGATTAGGAAATTGCCAGGAAGAGTGGAGAACAACTTAAAACACAGACATAACCCCACTGAGCTGTCCTGCAAATCCATCCACAGTCAGCTGCTCTGGGAGTCATAACTCCCCAGAGTTTTAAAAGCTACGGCTTCTAACAAGTCAAAGGAAAACATTTTATCAGGTCAGGACCCCAGCTGCTAGGGGCATGAGTGCTATTGCCTTCTAGGTATGGGAAGCCATACCTAAGGATCTGCTCAGAAAGATGCAAACCAGTTTCTCTAGATGTTTGCAGAATGGGTGGCCCACCTGCAAGTGCGATGGCTTGCAGCAGTTGAGCTTGCACCTGACGCTGTTTCATTCTCCACATGGGAAAGAAAATCAAAGAGAGCGGGCTGAATAATCCTACTGTCCTTCATATAGAATGGCTCTACGTCTCTAAATGGCCTCTTTCTCTTCACTGGGCTGCTTAGGAGAAGGGGTAGAACCAGTTCTTGGAATAAACAACCCTAACCATTCTCTGGGACCCTCTGCATTAAGTTGCTTCTGATTCAGGACACCTGACTAATGATGCCATTGTTTGCAGTCACTTCTGTGGGCATAAAAAATCCTTCCCCCTGTGAATAGGAGATTCTCCAGAAGTAAAGGAATCCAGAGGTTGGCACTCATTGCAGTCCAGGACCTGACGACTTCTTTGATGTGCTTGTTTGACTTTTGCCTCGATTGTAGCAATCAACAATAGTAAACAGAAATATCTGTGTTATCCAGAATTTGACTGATAGAGATGCTATGCTGCAGTCCCTTGAGGAGAGCAAAAAATACAAAAATACCTGAGTCATATCTTGGGGAGAGAGGTTCATTCCCTGGCAAATAAAAAATAATAAAAAAAAAGACTTATGTAAATCTGTAAGCCTCCATAAGACTCAGGGTTTTGTGAGGAGATTTAAAACTGAGGAGTAAGAAGGAGGAAAAAAATGAGAGACAAAAAGATAAAGTAATTGCCTAATGTGCACCTTTAATGAACTAAAACATATTCTCCCCACAAAGGGCCCATAAGAGAAAAAATAAGATTCCTCATATACACCTTCAATCTAACACTGAATTATTTGTGGCAATTGGACCTGCAGCCTCACATGAGAGGATCCTATAAAGAGGAAGGGATATTGTAAGACTACTGTATGCAAACGCACCCAATTAATTCAAGAGCTTCATTGTTATTTCATTTATATAGCACCATAGGGGTATGCAATGCTTTACAGACGATTAGGGGCCATAAAAGTTTAGAGAAAAGATGAAGCAGAAAGCAAGGAGCTGGCAACCAACTGGAGTACGAGCTCTGACTAAAAGCTCTCACCATGGTGTTTACAGTTTGTTTGTTTGTTGTGGTTGTTTGTTTGTTTTTTGTTGTGGTTGTTTTAAGGTTCAAGGAGTGGGTTTTGGCACTAATCCCATTTTACTGGGAGAGAGAGAGACCGTTTAACATGATTGTTGGGCCTGTTCCAAGGATGCAAAGTTAGAAAACATGCTCATTGAAACAGGTCTGAAGAAACAAAACAGAAACATGCACAACAAGGAGCAGGGAGATAAATTTGTGATAAAGTGTAAGTCATTCCTGATAATTCAATGCTTCGATAAATTGTTGGAGGAAACAAAGACTGTGTATGCACAGAATTGAGTGGCTAAGGCTCCAGTAAGATTGGTGTTATGGTCCTAGGTTGAGATAGACATGCATAAGAAATAATGTCCTGTCGCTTATGTCCTGCATTTGCAGCTCAGGGACACTCTCGGATCCTCATTTGCGTTTTAGCTGGCATGAGAGCAGTCAAGACCAGAAGGCATCTTTCCACAGGCAAAAAAGCATGTGACTCAGGATTCCAGATAGAGATCTTATTAATGGGATCTAGACAGAGTTCTGTGCTGCAGCACTAAAATATTTCAGGAACAGCTGGACCTTAAATCTACCCAGAAGCCATACAAGGAGAACACAGCAGCTTTCTCGAGAAACATGTACTTTTCTCATAGCAGCATATGACACCTGTGCTCTGTTAATGGAATGAAGCCAAGATTTTCACTGTGAGTTTTACTGCATCAGTTGAGATCTGAAAATGGGTAGATCTTTAGAAGTTTTTTGTTGCTGTTTTTTACGTGGTTTCTGTTTGGGGGTTTTTTTGATGACTTTTGTGTTTGGGTTTTTTTGTTTGTTTTGTTTCAGGTTTTTTGTTTGGGGTTTTTTGTGTTTTTGGGGTGTTTTTTAAAGACATGGGAAAGATTTTTTGTTTGTTTTGTTTTAAATAGAAAATTTATTTGAAAAATCTGTTAATTTTTATCTACCCTCTAACATTTTCCATCTATCACTTTTATCAGAATGGTGACTGGGAAATATTTTTAAAAAATAAAAAATTAAAAGTATTAGAAGTTTTTTTTTTTTTGTTAACTAGGACATTCTACATCAATAAGCATTTTTGTTAAAAATCCTAACTGAAATTTTCTACTTCTCTTTCTTTGGTAGGGTGAAGAGGGGAAAATGGGTCCTTCCCCCATGCTTCCAAGCAATTTTGGTTTTCAGTTTCAGAATTGTTTGTTCAGCCTCTGCTTTTTCCATCAGCTCTGGAGTAGTTTCTGAAATGTTTTTTTTTGCATTATTTCCCAAGAATATATGCTTTTTATTGCTATTGTTCAGCAGCTACTCCACCCATGATGGGCCACCTAAAGCTTGCAGACTAGTATTAGCACATTTAACAAATCAGTCACTCAATACTCTGGACTGAAGTTTGCTGTGTTAAAAAAAATAGTTAAATTTCCTACCAGTATCTCTGACCTTGAGGAAGCTATCCTCTAAACTAGTTTTATTTATAGAAAATTATGCATGGATCATCTCTATCATTCCATTCAGATGCTAATGCCTGTTTAAACCTATCTTATGCTATTACAGTTTATTCCTTGTTCCTGTACAATATAAAGTACTTTTCTACTGATTTTGCTGCATCTACACTAAGGAAAGTTATACTGTGGTAACTATTCCAATATGCTGTAGGACAGATTGAAAGATTTCTGGTTGAAGCCACTGGTAAAGCCATTAATTTTGTGGGGGAAGGGAAGGGAATTGAGAAAATGTTACGTTTTTTGCTTAGAACAGTACTTTTGTGCGTGCGGGTGTGCTTGTTTTATTCAAATAACAAAAAATCAGCAGCAACAAACATCCTACCTAACCTTTTCCCAGCCTTCCCTTAAACAATGCTAAATGCTGTCCTTCAGTAGCCCACACAGTCAAATATACAGCTAAATCAGCTTTTCATTCTCTTGGCCAGGATCCACAAACAGTGCTTCTCCACAGAGGATGCATGCCTGGCTCAGAGAAGCATCATCTTTGGCTGCCTGGAACTGATGGCAGCAGTCTCCTGTCAATCTCTATTCTTTTCAAGTGACCTGCATCCCTCAAATTCCAGCTCCAGAAAATTAAGGGGCAGCAAATTAAGCATATCTAGCCTGGGCTACAAATATCTGTTTTCTCTCCACAGCTTGGCCCAAAGCTCCAAGTACATGATGTTCCTCACTCAGTTATTTATGCCTACATCCCCGATTTTAGGTGATGTATGTAGTTCTTCAGCTGAGTCATGAACGTAACCTGAGACTTGACTTCTGACAGAGGTGGGTTGCAGCTCTGCTGTTCTCCACAAAGAGCTTCTAGAAACTCCATCCTGAGTTTCCTTGGAAACAGTGTATGATCAGCATAATGCTCCATGGCACTTGACCATTCATCTCCATGGTGGTTATAAAAATCCCATCAGAAAAAGCCTTCAAGCTCTCTTATCCCATTAAAAAAAAGAATCCAGATACTCAATCCTTTGATTCAACAGTAAAACAAACAATAAAATTCCTCATTAGACTAATTGGGCCGATACTGTTGAAACACATGATGGGCCTAAATCTAAATTCTAGTTCCAAACCCAGGAAGATGAGATCTGAGGCAATATCCATTATGCCTGTGGGGTTTGTCTACTTAGTAATTACTATTAATTATGAAAAAGTGGTTTTTTTTCTTTTTTGTGGCACCTAAAAACTTCCTGCATGTTTCACAATGAAGGTGTGGACCCTACTAGGGTGAGCTGAAGCTTTCTGATGTGTGCTTGTCTTAATAACTCTTCCTGGGCTCTCATGGATCTACACAGTGCAAGTTGAAGAGCATCGTAGTACTCCTCTACAGGGGAATTATGGGACAGCTCATGAATAAATGGGGTTCATTTTCCAACTACAGCCCCTACTGTGATTAAGGCTATTTTTCATTTCCTTAACCTCTTGAGTCAGGCATGGAAAAAATATGTGTTACAAAGCCATTAGACAGAACAGTGATTCATGGAAATAAGTGATTTTTTTCCCCTCTCATCTTTTGTTTGTCATTAACAGTCTTCTCAGTAACTACCATGATGGCAACACTGGCCCACGTGACAGAAGGTAATGAAAGAGAAGAGAAGAGGGGAAAGTTATTGCACTAGAACAAACTCTGTTATATTGCAGAGTATATTACAAGTGAAAGGCAGAGGACTGCATTGCCTAAGACTGTAGTGATGCTGTGGGAGCCTTTCTCAGTCCTAAGCTGTTCATTAACATGAAGAGATTTTGATTTAATAACTGTGATCAAAATCCCACTGAATGCACTGGTCATTATGTACCCAAACTGAAGATGCTCACCAAGGTTTATGAACTTTGAATAAATTTAAGTATTCATTAAAAGGACCAGCTAGTATATCAGTTACATAAGGAAAGCATCCAAATGATACTGTTGTCTGAAAAAGCCCTGACCTTTCAGAAAGCAGGCAGTACTGCTGTGCCAACGAAAAGAGCAGCTAAAGATGTTAAGGAGAATCCGAGTGTAATACATTAAGTAGTGACCATGCTTAATGAGCAAGAAGGCAAATCGTTATAAGAGAGATCTCATTCTGCTTGAAGGGCTCCTATAAACACAAGGACAACATCAAAAGGTATGTGAACATCATGGCTTCATCTATTTACAGAAATAACAATGTCAGTAAGCATTACCATGCACTTGAACCTCATAATCTACATTTTTCAAGTGTTAGAGTGATTCCTGGCATGGTTTGGACCTAGCCCAAGGACCATTTTCCTAAAAAATTCTTGGGCACAGGGTGGGAACTCACAGGCTGGTCCAGGGACCACTTCCAGTTGACAGTTTGGATGTGTATCCCTGTTTTGCAGGTTAAGGAAGCTTAATACAATGGAAGTTGGTTATTTCATGCCAGCTGGGATCAGCACCAGAGAGAGGTCATGGAGTGCTAGCTATATAGTGAGTGCTTGGCAAGTTTCCTTGAGCTGGATTTATAGAAGAATCATGGCAAACAGGGCGGGAAAGATAATTGCCTCGGGTCCATCTTCTGCAACAGAAACTCTTTTTGTTATATAGATTTTATACTGTAGCAGCTGACATGAGTTCTGGCAAAAATGCACCACAGAGTTGGACCAATGGGGTAAAGATGCATGGTAACAGAGCGACAAGCCCAGAAGTTCCTCAAAATTTATGACAAGATCCAAGGCCTCCATTGCTACTCAAGGCCTTTATTCAGTACTTCCAAAACAAATGCAAATTGATGAGACATAGGTTTGCAGTAGTGGCATACACACAAAAGAGAAACCCTAGGGCACTGCCAAAGTAAGAGTGATGTCCAAAGGGCATAGAGTAGCTAACTGTGTGGAATATGAAGGAATTCCTCTCCTTGGACATCGTAGCCAATTGGACGGAGGCAAAGTCAAGGGCACTGGGAACTGGGTTTTCAGAGGAACTTGGTATCCAGCTACACTTCAAAATAAGCAGGTAATTCTTTCAAAGATGCTGGTCCCTGTTCATATTTTAACCCTAAATAGGGGCTGCACGATACTGACTAGGCACATCTGGGGATATGTCCTCAGCTGAAGAAGCCAAGCATTTGAACAACCTGCAAAGTGTTTGCCCAACGCAATTTAAATGAAAGTCACCAGTAGGAATGAACCATGATGTCACATGGGAGAGTGATACCATTATCCTTTTTGCAATATCTGATGGCAATTAGTTGCTTGTTGTTTATGAATGAAAGGAGTTTTGTGCAAGAGTAAACTCACTATGGCTGTGGCCTTACTGCCTGGGAAACACTGAAGCTGGTATAACAAAATAAGGCCTTTGCACATAAGATCTTAGGCTCATAATGAATAAAACACTAGTCCATCCATCCACTCTTTTCCTACTTCCAAAGCAAGATATCTCTCATGACAACAGAAAACATTTTGGAAACAAGGTCTTTGTCAGCATTCTATCAGGGTAATATCACAGACTTACAGGCTGGCATAATACTGATAACTGGTTTTCCTACCTGCCATGGAACACACGGGACAGTTTACCCTAAATAGGAGGAGTAAGAGTATTCAGTCTATGCCAGGCTTGGCATTCTAACAAATGCACAATTAGCAGTGGAAAGCTGTAAAGAGTGACTTTTAAACTGCCAAAGTTTCTTGGGGCAAAGGTAATTGTTCTGCTGATGTTAAAACTTCCTTTCAGTGTGCATGCAGACTGAGCACTGATGAGGGCTGTCTCATGCGTTGGATCCAAGTAGTAATGCCCAGAAGGTTGCTACAACCTCTTTAAGAGGGATTATGTCATACTCATCTTCAACTGATCGGGATGAAATCAAGGCTGAAGGCCATCTTTGATATCCTACCATTGAGAACTAGAGGTACAACTTTGGATGTGGATAATTGGGCACATTTCTAACTAGAAGCAGATGAAAACTAGAGTTCAGCAATCAATGTAAGTTATTAAGAACATGAAATCCTAGTAACTAAGCTATAGGCTGAAATTAATTTCAAGGTAGTTGACAAGCATCATTCAAATAGATAACTTCCAGCAAATGGCTCTCAAGTGGAAATTGGGTGTTTTCTTGTGCCACTGCAACTGCATAAAACAATATTAAATGGGACAAACTCAACTGTTTCTAGTGACACGAATATTTCTTTCAGAACTAAACATCAAATAATTTCTACCACAAACATGTTGAATATCCAGTATACTCCATTTATTCCAGGTTATGAGCTCCTTTTATGACAAGAGGACACTATTTAGCAAGGAGACACAGTTAAGAAATACTGGGGACAGAAACTGATGTTCTAAACTACGTGGATGAAGAAAAGTATTACAAAATTCTGTTATTTAGAAGACTTTAGAAGACTTCCTAGTCCAGAGTGACTCAAGTATGGTCAACTCTTACTTGCAAGACTCGGCTGAAGAAAGCACCTCCATCTAAGATTGGTTAAGGTCAACTAGTTCTTCTAGTGTAGACAGAAAAACAGAGAGTTGCTGTACCAACCCAGTCACTTCAGACTGACAGCAAATGACCTTAACTCAGAAAATCTTTCCTCACTGTTCTCTGCACTTAAAACAAGCCAGGCATGCCACAAAATCCAGCATGTACTGGTACAAGGTGAACTTACTCTAAAGCAGTTAGAGGCTCCGTGCTATCATAAGAGGAAGAGGCCATTTCAGGCTCTTCGTGACAGCTTTCTTGTTCAATGCAGATGCATTTAATTAAACTGGAAACCAAAAGAGAGGCCTGACTTTGTAGGCAGGATAGTAGCAAAGACTTCAAAGTAAAAGCATTATGTTCTCCATTGTGCAAGATACAAGGGGAGGAAAAAAACATTCTTTCACTCTATCAAACATAATAAAAGGCTGAGTTAAGAAGCACAGAAAAAAAATGTCTAGTTAATTTAAGGTGAAATCAGAAAAGAAAAAATACAAGGGCCAGTCTGGTTCTCAGTGTCATCACTCTTGCTGGTTTTTGATGGTAGCCTCAGGAACTCTGAAACTGAGATCCAAAAATTGAAGAGGGCCACATTGTTCCTTCTCACCACATTAGAAGTGCCATATTGAATCTCAAATAATCTGTAATTACAGTGCAGTTGGTGCAAGGGGTTACAGAGAACAACACTTTGGGCGCACCCTGCATTGCATAAATTCTCACTGGCACATGTACTAAGTAGCAAATGCATTTAGAGATTACAGGGTTATCCACAAGTCTTGTTGCCTTTTTTTTTTTTTTTCTCTTTAATCTATGTGCCAGAAAGACAGTAACATTAATAAAGAGGGCTCTGACGATTTCTTTCACTGCAGTACCTCATAGGAGAGTCAGTGCCAAGGCAAGATCATATCAGGACTCTGCAGCACTCTGGAGGTTGGTTCACAGGCTGGTACGGGTAGGGGGAACACCAATCTGGGAGTATGTGGAACTGACAAGATATTTTAGAAGCATCTCTCTCTGCCCATCCACAATTTCCTTTCTATACTCTAACCAGCTGATAGGACCAGACAGATAACAGCAGTTGTCTTCCAGGACTCAATGACCTTAAAGGTATTTTCCAGACTAAATGATTGATTCTGTGATTCTATTCTTCCTGTGGGTGCAGGAATGTCATATGTTGGTCAATGTGAAAAATGAAAAAAGAAAAACAAACCTCTCTGCTCACAGGTGAAGGAGGTTGCTTGGTGAATTACTTAATCCTGAAGAGCTGGTACTCCACCTTCCCAGTTCTGGATTTCTAAGGAGTCCAAACATGTTTCATTGGAAGATATTCTCTCAACTGATAGGAGCAAGTGGAAAAAAACAAAAACAAAAACAAAACAAACAAACAAACAAAAAACAAACCAAACCAAAACCAAAACCAAACAACAACAACAACAAAAACACACAACAAAACATTTACCAATGTTCATTCTTTTCATTATCCAGCTCCAAAACAATATCACGGCCTGTTCTTTCAATTTTTTTTTTTTTCTGAATTGTGGAGGGGTTACATGGTCCTTCAATTACGGTTTGGTCAACTTTCCATAACAATACCCTTGTTTTGAGTATAATTTAAAGAAGAGTGGAAAGCATTAAAAAAAAAAAAAAATAAAGAGAAGGGAATAGGTAAAGAGATTCTGACAAGAGATTTGATTGATGGTGTGTGTGCTTTGTCTTTCACAGCTTATGTAATATATGTATGAGAAATAGTTAGTTTGATAGTTAAAGAAACTAAATGCCTGTCGAGGATAAAATACATCAGGGACACAGAACAATTCCTCATCTGGTTTGGCTATCATTCACTTTCCAGCCTACTGGCTGTCTCCCAGGAGAATTCATAATAGATCAGAGGCAATGATCCTCTCTCCCCAGGCCCCCGCTGTTTCTTCCCTCCTTCCCCATTTCCTCCCCCTTTCCTGCTGTCACTATCAGTCCCATCCTGCTGCTCCCTGCCCAGGGCTCTGTAAAAGGAGCGTGCAAAAGCAACAAAACTCTGCAAAGAGCACGTGGTGTGGCCGCCAGGAACGGGGACGAAGGAGAGGAGGCTGGTCCATGCAGTGAGCCTGAGGCACTGTGCCGTCCTCACATGGTGCTTGCAGCCCCGTGCAGGCTGTTTTACAGGGAGCAGCAGGAGGAATGAGGGAGGCATTTTTTTCTTCCCTGGAGACTTGAGAAGAAAAGTCACGGATTCAAAGCAAAGATGAGCCAGAGCAATGTGACTGAAACTCTGAATAAACACTTTCCACCCAGCACTCCCTTTTCTCCTAAATGCTTTCCCTCTTAGTATCTCACCTCCTCACTACTGAAGAAAGACATGCTTCTGTTGTAAGGAGGACGATGGGCCAGGACTATCCCAAACCCTTCTAACATAGTGGGTGTCTGATAACAGTCTCTTGTAAAAGTGTATGCTTAAAATAAAATCAATATTAATAGTAATTGTTATAGATAAGCCTGTATATATAGTGTCTGATGCATCACCTCTTTAGTTCCCTAAAACTTTCCAGAACTTGATTTATAGGTATGAATAACAGCAGAGAACACTGTCGGGGGTTTTTGGTTTGGTGTTTTTCCCCCCCCTTCAAATTTTTCCCCCTCTGCAAAAGTTTAGCTACTATTTGAGACACTGTAGGGAAACAGAGGGAAAGCTGGTACCTTGCAACTTCTAGGGAAGCTCTATGGTTTCAACTGCTCAACAAGAACATGAAATTTGGTAAGATCATGGGCTTCATCCCAGAAATACACCAGTAATACAGCCAAAAAAACCCCAGATACATTTACCATGACAACAGCCTATGAAGTAAAAATTCATATGTTGTACCTGAAGAACAATGTTAGATCTAGTGGCAATATACTTTGAAGCTTTTACCCACAGTGAAACTGCTCAGTAGAAACATTGCTGTTCTCCTTGGGTTCCTGAAAGACAGGTTTGGTTTCTTCAGTGAAGAGCAGGGACAGCTGTACACTGAATAATCAGCTGCCAGATGCAGGCAGCAGCAAGAGAGGGTCTCAGCTGATGAGACACCATGGATCAGTAGGTGGCAAAAGGCACAGAACAGTTCTAAGAACCATTACAGGGGTGGTTGCAAGAAAAGGGTCTGGATCTAGAGCTGGGGAAGAAGCTCAGCTTGGAGGTAGTGTGTGTTGGGATATTTGGTCTGTGAACTGGCGTGGAAGTAACATGTGAGACTGGAGGCTGGACGGAGGAAAACCAAGTGTTAATAAACAGTCAGAAGAGAGAAATGGAAATAGTTAGGCAAGAGAATTAGTACAAGGTAAGGAGATGAGCATAAGGAGTAGAAACATCAAGATTTAATCCTGATCACCACGTAGTCTAGTGCTTAGATGAGATGTCCAACAGGGACTACTGCAGTGTTACAGCATCTTTGTCTATTATTCTGGTATCATTTTTTGCACTGCCTGCCCCACTGAGATAGCCTCCTCCTAATCTGCCTCTATTTCCCTCTCTACTCTCGCTGTGGGGACCCTCTGCTCCATTGGAGGGGAAGGACTGATATTTCACCCCTCTGAAATATGTTCCTTTCACCAGGAAAGTGCTGCAGTAGGCAGCAGATGCCACACAGGTGTGTCAATGCAGGTCTCGCTGGTTACAGCTGAGTGAGAAGGGATGCAATGCAGTGGCATAGAAGACCACAGACAAAGGGTCCTGTCTCCACTGAAGGATAAATTCATTCAGAAACAAATTTCAGCCCCACAGTAAGATCACGAGGGCTGGTGCGAATTTAGTGAGGGTAGAGCAAAACAGAGAAAACCCACTCTAAACTGCATACCCAATGACACCAAACATCATCATTATTTGTTGGGATATATCCATATTTGGTAGGAGGTATCAGCACCATGAAAGAATTAAATGGCTGTGCCCATTGCTAGTGAAAATGTCCCCTTCATTTGGGTTTCTTTTTGGCAATGTGGCACAAGATAGCTCTATACACACTCCTGTTGAGAACTGTAACCTGTTTGAATATGTGGAGAAAAAAAGTAGTAATTAAGTAGGGAAACATGGGAAGCAGGGACTGCCCAGTTCAGCAAGGCAGAAGATACTGTCCTGGGAATGACTTGGTTTTGTGCCATTGTTTTCACTTGCTGGATCTCACAGAAGCTGCTATTTCACCTGACTGCAGAATCCCAGAGCATCCTTTCCAACACCCAGAGAAGTTTCCCATCCTTTCCAGAGGCACAAATCCTGACAGAAAAAAATGGAGTGAATCACTCCAGTTGGCTTCACGATTCTCCAGGACATGGGGAAATCCATCCCCTCTTACCAAAACCTCAAGGCTGCTGCAAGTTCAGTATACAAAGATTGCAACCTGGAGATCAAATTCTCTTGCCTGATCCCCCCAAGCACAAACTGAATAAGAGTTTAGGTGAGGCTTCCAAGACAGGCCACTATTTTCTCTCCCCTTGGTACAGAGATTTGAAACCCATTTATTCTTAATGGCAACTGCAGGCTCCATGTCAAAACCAGGCTCTCCATATGAATGGAAATACTTTATAATTCTAAATCTAAGGATAGGCAGGAAAGGGAAAAACAAGAAAATCCCATGACCTCACAGTTGCAATTGTCTTTGATGAGAGATACAACCCAAAATGCACTCAAAGCACTATGTGTCTATCGAGGCCTAATAAAACAAGCAGGAAATGGAGGTCTCCTGACAGTTCAAGGTCTAACAGGAAAAGCAGGGCCATACCCTGAACAGATAATCTCTGCAGCTGGTCACCTGAGTTTCAGGCATCCACAGGTGAAATCTATAACACAGGCCCAACTACATCATCTCTAAGGAGAGGTTTCCATTAGCTCTTTTCAGGAAATGTAGCAAACATTTTCACTGAAAGGCACCTCTTAAACACATTTACATAAGTAAGCTTTCACTTACAAAAAGCAGCCTCAGTCAATCCACTGGGGTTTCTCATCGCCCCCTAAACTTAACAGCAAATGATTGAAGAGCAATGGAGTAAGCAGCTTCTTCCCTAATTGCTCCTCCAAAGAGACTTTATGCACTGGGTGGTTTTAAGAGGTGGGGTTTCTCCTGCTGAGGTTGGGGGAACTTGAGGCTGGCCTAAGGGCCAGCTTTCCTAAGGAGGTTCATTACACCAACTCCTACTACATTATTTATCATTTGTTTGCTCAGCTCTTTTAATTGTTTTCTTACAAGCATTACACTCTCTGCAGTCTTCTCAGGAGGCATATGCTTCTGCACCTCCTGTCCTGTAGTGGTGGGCTCTGCCCTTCAGATGCCTGCTGTGTGTGTTCCCTCGTGGAGGTGAAGGCAGTGTTTTGGGGCAGACGTGAACAGATCCAGGTGCAATGAGGAACGGGTACATTGCATGACAGTTTGTCTGTCGGCAGACCTGCCCTTTTTGGATGTTCACATTTGCCTCTCCCACTAATTCACCCTCCCCTGACTGCCTTAGAAGCAACATCATCCTCTTTCCGAATTAAACAAGTCCACGGATAGACAAGAATCAGCGTATAACAGTCCCCCATGTTCTATAAGCCATCAGCATCTACACTTGGCTTATCACTAGATGTCAGCTCTTAAAATTGCAATTACGAAGAAAAGCAATTTTAAGTCATTATCATAGGCTTTCTAAAATGCATTTGTTTCCTTCCAACCCCCGTCCTCCTTCTCTCAATGTCTATACAATTGAATTTATTGGGACAGCCTGTCTTTGTAGGCAGGAAGAAATAACACCCATACAATGTTCTGCCTTCTTTCTACTCGTCAAATGATTGTTTCAGTGCACAACTTTTTATTCTTTTTTTTTTAAAAAAACAGTGAAGCAGGCAGGATTGAAGGTGCAAATCTTTTCCTAGTGTTCCTCTGAGCTGATGGGGCTCCACTGTGCCTCAGCAGCAGGGCTTTTCCTAAACCATGCTGCTGAAAAGTGCATACCACACTGTAATGCAGTCTCTATATATAGTCTGTAAAGAGCTTTTGGAAACCATGAGGAAAAGAGCTATTTGATGTTCAATAAATTATTAATTGTTATTAGTTACTATCTTGACAGGTTTCTGTTGCTCAGCTATCCTCCCTCCTCAATTTGGGGGAAGGGTAGCTTGTCTCCTTCCTTCATTCTTGATTCTTCCCTTTTCCCCCTTGCCCCTGGCCCACTTTGGGACCAAGTATCTCTGCATCTTTCTGCCTCTTACTGACTGAGAATGGACTGGATCTTAGTCATCCTCCAACTTCCCCATGCACACACGGGGTTGGAAACAACAGCACAGTAGTGCATCAGAGCAACCAACACTCCAACAGGAACCACTGTTATCTGGATACTGCCTTCACATCGAAAGCAGGATTTCACATAGCTACTCACTTGTGCTGGCCCCAGTACCTCATGTCTGAGAACAGAGTAGTAGTCTGAGCCATTCACCCACAGCACTTCATCTCTTTGTGCATTTACTATATGCCCAGAAAAGCAGAGATTCCTTCACAGGGTGTGTTTGAGCTCATCTGCCTCTCGTGATGCAAACAGCCCTGCACATGACTGCTATGTGCATGCCAGCTTTAACCCATATGGAAGGGCTTGGTACAGGGTACCCAGGTATGGCACAAGAGAGAGGTCGCTGGGAGGCAGCGTAGCATCTGCCAGGATCGAGCAGAGCGCAGATCAAGGCCACCCATCCTCTCTGCTTGGACTCTAGCATCCTCTCACCTATTTGTGAGGTTACCTAAAACATACTTTTCTTTTAAATTCTCTGAGACGAAGTTAAAGCCAGAACACATCCCTTTATTCAGCTCTGCCTCATAGGCACATGCCTTACAAAACACAAACCGCTCCTCTGGGGAGGAGTGAAGCAACTGTGACGTTAAAGCTGATGCTGTGTGGCTGAGGGATGACCACAACCACAGCTCTGTGCTGAGCCTTTCTATATATGGCCTCATGAGCATGTGCCCTGAGTCACCCCAGCCCCCAAGTGAAAACAGGAAGAAGGACTCACCCTTGTCCCTAAACTAATCAAAGTTTTCAAATCCTCCATACAAACCAGAAGTGATGTTTTCTCCACTGGTGGAAAAAATCCATTAATTTAATTTTGAGTTTAAGATGAAAACCTCAAAACGTCATACCAGAAAAACACAGCACACAGCAAGGCCCTATAAGGAACCAGCTTGAAGTCACAAGTCAAGCAGCAAAGAGGCATCACACAGGCTACCTTGAGCACGAACAGCAGCTCCATCTAGCACATGTCCCAGATCACTCTGTCTATTTGCTTGTCTCATCATTTGAAACAGATAGGCTACTCAATTTACAAGGAAGCAGGATGCCTCTTGCCTTCACCACACTATGAAAAATATACCCCATTGTCAGCCATGAGTGCAGCTGTACTACTGTGAATATGATTTGCCTGCCAGGGCTGATGAAGACAAATGAGATTTGGTGTGATTTCAGAAGCCAGGATAAAAACCTGCCTGGGCAAGCCAGGGGGAGAGACAACCACCTATACTATCCATGCTCTCATGTGCAACTATACCCATGGCAGCTGTGCATGCAGAAGCACAGAAGACTGCAAACGAGGTGTATGTGCACACAAGGAAGTGTATGAAACTTCTTCTGGTCATTTGTTGGATATAAAGCACTTAACACAGATAAGGTTTAGAAAAGCATTTCTAGACAGATGACCTGATCTGAACAGTTAATTCCAAACTTCCTCAAGCCAAGAACAAACAACTGGAAATAACTTCACCTACAGTTGAAATCATGAGGATTAATTGCAAGATAGGGTGCATTCCTCATTGTAGAGAAAAGGAGGTGAAGACAATAACAAAGGCAGAAGACCAGAATTTTTGCACCCCTATTCCAGAAAAACTAAGGGGAATATTCTTCATTTTATTCTAGAGAAAATAATCCGTCCCCAGAGTACATGTCTATAGTTCTTGCTTCTGGGAAGAGTGCACCAGAGTATAAAGAAGAAATTCAGACGTAGAAACGAAATAGATTTATTTTTTTTTAAAGTAGCAAACTTAAAACATTGCAAAAGGTTACAATGATTTAGAACACCCAGTCTGAGCGGCCACGCTTGGCTGTTCACTGAGTACGTGTGAGGTGACTCTGCACATGGGGCTCTTGCAGTGGCCAGAAAAATTGTGCTGCTTGCAGCCTCTTGCATTTCCCTTTTATCTCTATGAGAGGCACACAAAAGAAAATTACCTGCTTGCCATATGGGCACATGGCACAGATCAGTTCATGCTCCTGTCTCACAGTAAAGGCAAGTGCAATGTGGACAAAATAGCTGCTCCCCTGCCTCCTGTGAGGGAAGAGATGTCAGCCATGCAGCCTGTTCTTCTTACTTAGTTTTCTGAGAATAGTTTATGACCAGGTTAACCTTTTTAAATTTGTTGGTATGTAGAATTGCTTGGGTTGGGAGCTTCAAAGGCTGTCTAGTCCATTGTATGCCCCTACCCTCCAACAGGGCTGTAGATACGCAGCTACCTGTAATACATCACTACGTTAGCCTCTATGTGCTTTGTAATTTCCATTCTATTATTATTGTCAAGCTGTGGGTGTGCACCTTTTCCCTGTTGGACAGATTCTGTGGCATCTCTATCAGCAAAATCTAATTGGCTACCATCATTCTGTTACCTCAATAAAGTAGCTGTCACAAAGGTGACACCATAGTGTCAACACGACTGATTGGCTGGCATGGTGAAAAGTAGTTATGTGAAATACAGTCTGCTTTAGCAGGAGATAAACTAAATTGCAGAAGATCACCTTCTTCATACACACAGATCCCACACATAGGAAGAAGGTACTCACTCAGTCACTCTAATATCAAAATCACCACAGAGGAAGACAGCTGTGCTCAGACTTCTCTAGGCAGCTAGGAACTAGCTTATATACCTCAACCAAAGAGATTCCTTGTTATCCTTTTGCATCAGCTACCAAACATGGAGAAACACAGGGTTATTGAAGAACACAGGAAGTTGTGATAATGTTAGTGTAAGTGGATGAACAAACTATCATTGTCATGACAGAAACTGGGCTACAACTACAGCTGACCAAATCCTTCACTGATTTGTTGGCCCAGAAAATTACACACTGAGCAGAGAGGGGAGGAAAGAAGTCATAGCTCCCCCATACACAGGGGGAGCAAAGTAGCAATGGCACAGTTGCATTAGATGGGTACATGTTGCTATTACATGGGGTCTACAACACAAAATAAAGCCTTTCCTAAAAATACAGAATTGTTGTGAGGGCCATTTAGATGAGATAGATGTATGACGGCCCAATCTTATCACTTACATGTAGAGCTGGGATATTACTGAAGCATCACTGAGCTCAAGCTAGGCGTGATGGTTTCAAGAGGCACAAAGTCAGGGATCAGTAAAGGAAAGCAGAAGTCACATTGGCTCTCCCTGCTGGAGTACTGCCTCATATATAGTACTCTTTGGTTGTTCCAATCAAATGGATAATTTTAGAATACTTGGTATTGTTGTTTGTTATATAGAATATAACATTGTTTATAGAATATATTGTTATTTGTTATTTAGAATACTTTGGTATTGTTATTCAAGTCGACAATTACAAATGACCATGAAAAAAGAGTCTACCTAGGCATATTATGAAAACCAGCTGAAGCTGTAGTTGTCAGCACATTTAAGGAGTATGGTGTTTGGTTCTGTTTTTATTGAGAAAAGGTGCAAGGGCACATCAAACAACTTGAATGCAAACAAAAAATAGACTCTTTTGAAGGAATACAATCCTCATTTACTCTCCCCTAAGCAAAAAATGAGCGGGTAGTGACCCGCAGATGGGAAGTGAAAAGAGCTACATGAGAAGACTTTCCAGAAACTGTAGTTACAGTTCGTTGTATTGTTTACACCTCAGTCAACATCACTTGCTAGGATTATCGAAAAAATTCTCTCCAGCCTCTTGATCCTTAATTACCAGTTATCACTACTACTGAAAACTGTTTCATTGCCACTGCTGCCCTACCTAGAAGAGAATGACAACAGTAACATGGTTCCATCATCCCCCGGTAGATGCTCTCTGAATGCAAGTACATTGTGATTTGAGAATCAGATGACAAGCAAAAATGTAGTAATTTGACCAAAGCCTGCCCTTAACTGGACAGTCTGGGCACCAGCCACATTCTAGTGGCTGAATATGGAGCTGAATCCTGCTCATAGAGTAATAAGTTTTGAAGCAGGTGAAGGAGAAGGGCAACTCCTCATCCACCACTATAAGAGACAACAGAACCCTAGCAGGTCCACTGTTTTGCTGCATCTGCCATTTGAAGAGAAAATCCTGGGGAAGAAATGAAGCTGAAATTTTTAAAACTAGCATCCTCAGATCCTACTGCTTCCCATTTCTCAATCCTCCCCTATGAACCCTGCAAAAGCAGCAAGGAAGATCTCCTGTACGCAGCAGGTAATATAGAGAACCTACACATCTGGTGAGTCAGAACATTCAAGGGGGAACAGTGAATTTCCTTTCACATCTCAGTTTTTAATTGGGTTTAAGTTTCTCAGTAAATATCTTTTCTTCCTGAAATTCAACATGACTACATCACCTGTCAAAGGAAAATGCTTCTGGGGGTAAATTATATGTCAT
Source organism: Oxyruncus cristatus (assembly GCA_013399855.1). NCBI lineage: Eukaryota > Metazoa > Chordata > Aves > Passeriformes > Cotingidae > Oxyruncus > Oxyruncus cristatus. The sequence goes on along the minus strand of VXAY01002774.1, from coordinate 1,102,106 downwards.
TTGGAAAACATTTTTTTAGAGATAGAAGTCTTGCAAAAGTAAAAAAAAAAAATAAAAAAGTCTAGTTTCTTCAAAACTATTGAAGGTTTCTCCATCAAAAAGAAGAAACCATGTCATGTCTGTAAACTCTACATTTGTTTTATTCATTATTTTCCCTTCAGAAAGTTCTATATGCAAGATTCATTCCTGAAAGGACAGCAAGGCCCTTTCTACATTAAGAAAACGTGCTCTGTATTGATGTAATTGCATTGGTGCCAACTTCCTTAATGTAGGCAGCACTTCAGCTGACCTTGAAAAACACAGAATCTTTCCAACAGGGTTACAGACTTGCTGGAGGTTATGTGCAGTACGTAACTTTGAAAAACTTGAGTCTTGATGCTAGTTATTCTGTATAGAAGGAATGTTAATTCACCTCATATTTTTCTTGTGTGTGTCAGAAAATATTCTAGGACTACAGGTGGAGGTGAAGAGTTTGCTGCACCATGCCTGGGTATTAGCTACCTCCTGTGGCATCTCTTCTTCATTCCTGTGCATGAAGTCCAGGTGGAGGGCAGTGAGAAAGAAAGAATTGAGGAATTGCTGTTGGTTTCTCCAAGTTCGCCATCAATGTCAGATTCAAACCATTTGAAGTCATTAGAAATGGAGCATTCTGTTGTCATTTTTCTCCTGTTTATGTTGCCCCAGCAAAGTAAAGGAAGTGAAATTACAACTCTGGAGGGCTTAGCTTCCCTCCTTTTTTTGTGCTTATGTCATTCTGTTTGACTGTTCTTCTTGACTGTTCAGGAACTGTCACCTTCTGTAGCATCCAGGGGGTCTCTAGCAATCCAGTGACAATAAATAATATAGTGGGCAAAAAAATCACCCAAGAGGCAGATGAAAGAAGTGGTAAAGCCAACATTAAAATAAACCCAACAACCAAAACATCCCCCCCAAACAACAACAACAACAAAACCCACAAACAAACAAACAAAAAAACACACCAAACCAACCAGCTGAAAACAAACAAACAAACAAAACACACACACAAAACCCAACAACAACAAAAGGAAAGCAGTGAGGTTGCAGTTATTTGTGTACTCTGGAAATATCAGTAATGATAAAGTAGGGGCAGCAATATGTTGCTTTGAAACCCTCTATGACCCTTTTCCTATTCTCTGCCACTCTGGAGATGAACTGTGCACATTGGAAGTTTCTTTCTCTATGCCCCTACACCATCTCTTCCTTTTTCCTAGAGTTTGGCAGATATGGTAACCTTTGTGCTTTTAATTGTACACTCAGGAAATAAAATTCCACTCATTTAAGCCCCATTGCGAGTGGAAAGGCATCAACTCAGGTGGACTTAGAGTACAGCTGCTCAGAAAACACAAATCAGGCAGCATCTACACTCCATCACAAGTTAAAGAACTGCTCCACTGTCCTTTACATGCTCTGGCTCCAACCTCTTATCTAACAGTAACCTGCAGCTACCTAAACTACTCAGAAAACAAAAACCCAGATTCCACATCTCCCATTATCAGGTTTAAGGAGAATGACTTACCTCCTCGGCTTGGAGGTCATCGGTCTGTGAATACACAACATTGTAAGATAACCTAGGGTTCCAGAGGAGAAATGAGGCAGAAGAGGTCAACCACATTACATTCCTAGCACTATATGTTAAGGCAATTTTTTCCTTAAACAGAAGATTGGGAATCACCGAGAAGGTTTCTCTGTGTTTTGGAAAGACTGATGTGTACCAGGACTTCTGGGCTGATCAATGAAGTTCCCATAATTCTGTAACTCTATCACTAATAAAAACATTATAAAATACAGAAATGTCATCTATAGGACATCAGTGAATTACAGGTCTAAGCCTGTGTGGAGATGAATCAGGGTGAAGATTAGAAAAAGAGGTATGGTGTTCACTGAATGAGAGCTTTCAATTCACTGTGTGGAAAACGGAAGAGCAGCTCTCATGTCTCCATCATAAATCCCTTCAGATGAGTAGTTAATAAGCATATTGGAAGAGCCATACAGTCCCCTCATTCCTAAGGTCTGCCATCCTATGGTCCTTCTGTGTGAGAAGGTGTGAACACCCTTGCAATGCTTTGATCTGGCTCTAAGCAGCCGGTATTTCTCTCAGTCTAGAACTCCTTCAGGAAGCCATTCACTGGGTCCCTTAGGTGGGTCTTTATTTGAACCTTGTACCTCCACCATGGAGATAGTTGAGTTCCTTGTCTTGAATGATGCCCACCATTTGAGCATTTGTTGGGTAGATGGAGTGCTGGTACAAAGTGAGAGAAGTGCTATTGCTGGGCAGCTCCAGCCTGGCCATAAATCTTGTGTCACAGTTCAAGCCAAACTGCTAATAAATCTCCTAAGGCTTCTAAGACATGATGCCAGATCCAGCCCTTGGAAAAGGGAGTACAATTCCATTGACTGCCAACACTTGTTTGCATGAGATTTTATCTCATTCTTTCTCACTATCCCCAATACCAATGTCTTGTCTGCTTTAACTGTCTCTGAAGTAAATGTTGCTCCAAAAAAAGAGAACACCAGCCTAGAGATGGCCAGAAAATGCTATTTCCATACTATTTTCTCATATTGCCAAAAGTTTTCATTACACACCACATTTAATATAGCTGGAGGCATAGCAGGCTCAGGACAAAGCCACAGTTCTAAATAAATACTCTTCTTAGCCCTTTCTGCCAACACCTCTAAGGTCAAAGTCTCTGGCTGCCTAGCTTGTCTTAGAGTATCCGCAGGGCATCACGAGAGTGGCCCCATCAACACACCAAAAAGAATTAATGCAGCACTCCCAGACCCTTAAGCACCTCTGGACTTCCCTGAAAGAATGTGGATGGCCCCTGTCACAGTTATTTCCCTCCATAGGAACATAACTGTGTGAGAACACATACCAGAAAGCTACAGATGGTCTACTTCATCACACACAGTGCATCTCCCACTGCTGCTCTCTCACATACGTATACTGTCCACCAAAACCTCTTTGGACAGCCCAAGTTATCCAGATATGGTCAGAAGGGTGCTAATGGAGTGAAGATGATCAGATGATGTCAGCTTTATGGCTTTTATACATCCTAGGGGACTCCCCACTTCCGGAGCTGCAAGAGCTAACCAGGGAAGATATCTTAGGATAAACTCCCCAGCAGGCATGTGTAAGACTGCCTAGTTTCTGCGTCAGTCAGTTGACAATGAGTCATTGCCCACTGGAGGGAAAAAACCAAGACCTGTCAAAGTTGTTTGTCAAAAACAAGAAGGAATGACTCAAGTTTAACAAATAGGTAGGCATTTGGCTGCGTTGGGGAGGTCCTAGTTCTTGTTCCTGTGTTTCCCATCTCTCACATCCCAGATGAGTGCTCCAGCAGGCCTACACAACCAATTTCCTCCTCATTTGACAACTATGGGGACAGCTAAAACAAAGTGTAATAGCCAACCCCCCACTCAGGCAAGACTAAAAAAGTACTTCAACTGCTGAAAAAAAACCAAAAAACACCACAAAAAAATCCTGAGAAAAGTCGTGGCTGTTGGGAACAGAGCCAGAATGAGGGCTTTTATGTGACTTCCAGCTTCTTTGGTTAAACCCTTGGCCACCATGCTGTTTGATTCTCAGGTCCAGCTGGTCTCTTTCATCAAAAGTTTCCAGCTGAGACCAAAAACTCCTTCCAAAAA
>VXAY01002774.1:1048441-1098380 GCA_013399855.1 Oxyruncus cristatus | reverse complement strand
AAAAAAAAAAAAAAAGCTGTACATTCTTGTATTTTCACAAACTGAAAGTTTCAACACAAAACTGTTGGAAAATTCCCCATTGAGCTTCTATGAAAGGTGCTGTAAGAAACAGCAGCGGTACAAATATTATAAACATCAAGTATCCAGGCTACAGGTAAGCAAGAGTTAGACATAAGTGGGTCTGACCTTGTTTCTCAATCTCCATATGCCATCCTCATTCACTGTGGAAGCATTCAAACAAGCCAACAGTTTTTTCTTTTCTTTTTGCCAAATAATAAATCTTTCAGACAGCCTCACTGGAATTTTTTGTACATGCAAACGGTCAGCTACTGGAATGTGTTTCTTTACAGGTTGTTGTTGCTCTTCTTCACATTCTCTGGGTTTCAGGCATTCCCTCGAACCATCCTCTTTGATGGAATGAAGACAAAATCAGCCTTTTTAACTTCAGACAGGGCATGAAGTTTCTGATACACAAAAAGGGAGAAGAGAACTGGTGACTATTCTATGGAATTATATAGGAGTAGCTTTTTAATTGTAAAGACAAGTGTTTTGGAAATCAATTATGATACAGACACCTGAGTGCCAAAAAGAAATTGCTGGGCTAATTGGAGGGCAAATAAGACCAAAAGAGTGCTGGAGACTCAGAAGGGACTGGGCAATCATGGCCCAGGTAGTAAGACAAGAGTTGAATATTTTCATCTGCTAATATATTTGGATTGGATTTTTACTAAAAACTTCATAACACCCCTTACTATTAAAACAAGAAAGATTAAGGAGCTGAGAAGTCACAAGTACAGGAAAGTTTTGAAGAGGAAAGCTTTCTTGATCTTGAAACTCATTTGACTAAGAAATAGCTTTCTTCTGCCTCGTGTTTTTCGTTGCAGCTCCCAGAATATCAAAGGAGGGCAGTCAAGTAATGACGACTGGCAAAGGCCATTACTTAAGCTTGACCATTAAAGCAGAGGACACAGATTAAGGCAAGATGACTTTACAGATAAGTTTGTTGTAAATGAGGTTACTATAAGCACAGGCAGTGCTGACTTCCAGCCATGTTCAGCTGAAGAAGCAGAGACACATCTGTGCTTCTAAAGGCATGAGAAAACATAAATGAAAAGCATTCCAAAAGACACAAACCCCTTTTTTTGTCTGCCTTTAACTAGTCCCAACAGATGTTTGTCCAACTTGGGCATTTCTTTGTGAAAACTTCAAAGAAGAAATCCTATAATCTTCTCAGGCAACCTATTTTAGTGTGTAAATATTCTTACTGCTAGAAAGCTGTTCCTAACATGGAGCAAGAAGATCTAGGTTACAATTTAAGCCCATCATTTCTCACTCTTTCCTTGGTGGATGTGGATAGCAGTCTTATCTCCACAGATACTGAAGGTCTAACAGCAAATTCAGCTTCCCTTACTGTCAGGCGTGGACCTTAATTACAAGATGATTTCAACTCTTACAGCTCATATTTGTATATACACTACGCATATTTATGGCACTTGCCAAAGATGACTGCTTTGAATGGATTGCTGTGAGGATTTTGTTGAGGTAGAGAAAACAAATTGTCACTTCTGGCATTATAGCACAAGAAACATTTTTCACACACCCTCATGAGTATTCCGTACACACACACACATACATATATACAGTTTTCCCATTAAAAGCAGTGTTGTTTACATACCCTGACAGTTCTGAGGGCAACCTAATGCTACCACAAGTGTACTCGGTCCATATCTGCATGCAACCCCCCCAGGGCATGCACAGACACAAAAGTATATGAATGCTTATGGATTTGTGGTACACACTTGCAGATGGTATAAATCAGTGTAGCTCCTACTCAGCCTAATTCCTATTCAAGTTGGCCATAAGGCATGAACAGACAAATATGTAGATCTCCATGTCTCCACAGCCATATGGGCTGTATACCCAGGTGGGTGTGCATTGCACACCTTCCTAGCCTGATGGATGCTGCAGTACAGCTGCCAGACTGGTCACCCAAAGCACAAAACTTGAGCACCATCAAGTTCCCACCAGTAGGAAACTCAGCCACAGGCAGTAGAAGAAAGACTGTGAGCAGCACAGTGTGGTACAGCAGGGCCCTGTTGAACCAATTAGGGTTAACACATTTCTGGTTAATGAGAGGTGCCGGTCATGATTGTAAATTAATATTTTCCAGTGGCTACCCATGCACTCAAGTGTCAGTATTGATCAAACTTACCTCTGCCCAGTTAATGCTGATGGATTCAACAGCAACATACGCCTGCTCATCTGTTACCCAATTAAGATAAGCTCTCAACTCATCCTAATAGCTGTATTTATTGTCATCAGGAATATTGATGTATCTCTGTGCTAACTGCAAGCCAACATACACACATGAGCACATGCAAAGGACACAGCGCTGCTCCAGGAATTGTCCCAGTCTCAAACCACAGGGAGAAAGCACTTTGTTAGCCTTCATGTCCTTTTGTCCATAGAGGCAGTATTTTCGGTGAGGAAAGGAAAAGTAAAGGATCCTCCCCTTCTCTAGACTTACTAGACTGGATTCACACACACCCCACCCTGCATCCGAGAATAAGCAGCACAGCAAGCTCCACAAATAAACTGCTTGGATCTTTAAAGACTAAAGCAAATGGAAGCCTCCTGTTGCACAGGGAGTCCAGCATGTGAGAAATGCTGGGCCTGTAAGGAAAATGCCTATGAGAGGAACCAAATAAGGATTAATGAGCATCTTTTTATATGGTTTTCTACATTTCTAGCCTGGCTGTCTTAGTCAGAAGCTGCTGGGTAGCTAATGGGCCTTGGGTAAGGGACACGACAGCAGCTGTCTGCACAAAGCAAACAAAAACAAACAAAAGAAACCAAACAAAAAAAGATTCCATGAATACTTAGCATTTCCCTTGCAGTGCAAGGGATTTATTCTTGAAAAAACAGTGTACAATTTAGCCAACCCAAAGCACACTTGCCCATTCCTGAAAACAGATTCCTTCGTGTGGCAAATGGGCTATTAAATTGAGCAACAGATAAGGACCCATTTACTCATAAAAGGGTCATTCTAAACTAAAACGGAAGTGAGAGCTCAGAGGAGACCAATTCATCTCTTCAGCCAAAGTGCAGACCTGACAATCCCAGCCAAAGTGCCCATCCTGTGCAGACAGGATTGCATCCTGTGGTACATAAAGTTGAATTCAAAAAATAAAAAAAAATAATGTGGATGCGGCTCAAAAAGTTAGAAAATAGTTAACAAAGGTCTTTTAGAGTGCAACACATTATAGATGCCTTTTTCCTGCCACATGAGCCAAATGAGACAACACCATCTGACTTATGCAGAGACTGAGTTTGGTCCCAGGCTGGAATCTCAAGTCATCAGTAAAAACCTGTCTGGTGGTTTTTATAAGTGGTAGCCTCAATTTGCTTCCAATTTGACAGATGCCTCCAAGGCAACTTATGGTCCTGGAAACACCTTATTAAGCCACAGTTAATGACAGGTCATGCTGAGTGACAAAAGTTTGAATGGGACCTTGCAAATGGACCCTTTTAACCCACTGGAAGTAGAACTTGCAAGCCTGCTGCCACAGAGTGATGGTAGAGCTCACGCTGCTGCTGTTTCTGTCCAATCTGTCCTTTAGATAAGTGAAGGACACCTATCTCCAGGGCTCTCCACTTAGTACTTTTCATCGTTCACTAAATTAAAAAGTGAGCAATTGACAGCACACCTTATTAAATGACTCTTCTCCCTTCTTCCCCCTACCACCATGGCCATGTTTTAACAGCCACAGACACTTTGCTGGTGTCTTTTTAATTTGATTTAACTAAAAAAATAACACAAAAAGCCATTTGGCCTTGTGCCACTCAGTGTACTGCTATAGAGTAGGTATGAGTTATAGGGTAATATTTCACACCCTGTTGTGTCTTATTACTTAACTAATAACAATATTTACCCAGGGTTTTCCCCAAGCAATTCAGACAGGTTTAAAAGAAATCTTGATTAAAGAATGACAGCCAAAGTATTGGATGTTAAGTATAAATAAGAGTAATGTGAAGAGAGTGGAAGAGTTTACTGTTGCATCCTGGTAGTTTGCAGTAAATCAGTATAATATGAAAGTTCCTCTTTACTGGGCTTCTCCAGTTGCCATTTCTCTTGCTGCAGCCCATGTAAAGAGATGACAGACCTCTGACTTGTACAAGTGCAGCTGTTGTAGGCTGCAGCTGCAACACACAGTGGTAGCATTTGGTTGCCAGAGGCTGAACCTCTTACACTAAGCCCTTAGTCACTAGAGCTAGGGGAATAATCAGCCACCTCTCACCTGTTGTGGGGTTAGCCACCCAGAAATATAACTATAGCAAATGAGAGTACCACAACCTTCATCCTCAACAAACTCCCTGACACTCTCAGTAGTTTTCAACTACAAAAAGAATTTTAGCTCATATAAAAAGCCACCTCTAAGAGTATTATCTATGGAACTCATTGTTGGGGCAGACAAAGCCAAGGACCAAGTAAATTACAAGGGTATTAGACGTTACCAGTAAAAACATTCCCATTCAGGTTAGAGAGGATATGACATTTTTACTGGTTCACATAACTCTTTCACCAGTCAAGCAGCAACTGTCTCTTTGGTAGATTATTCCATGTTCTTTGCACCTTGCAATTTCTGCTGAAATAGTAGATGTTGCCCTCTGTTCAAGGCAGGATACCGAGCTGTCAAAGTCCTCATCCCCCTTCCTTTGGTAATTCTCCAGCTGACTAAGAGACTTAAGCAACACATCCATTCAGCTAAGGAGAGCACTGCAGATTCCTTCCAACCTAACTGCATTCAGAAAACTCATCTAATACTGTAAATACAAGGACTCCTGTCAAAAGCAAAGAAGAAAAAATACATTCAAATTTATGTCCAAGTTGCTGTTTTCCTGACTGCCTCATAGATTACCTGCTCACTGGAAGGAGGGATGGGGGGGGACCATCACCACTCTCTGCAGCTTCTTGTTTTCCCATGGAGATTTCCCCTCCACAAGTTTACCAGCCTCTGAAGTAATTCCAGTGTAAGAGTGGCTAAAATCATTGTGCTAGTAGAGATGTATGAGAGCCAGGACTGGGCACTATAAATAATGTCATTTCTGTAGAATTACTTAAGCTGATGAATGGGCAAAACTGTTACTCAGACAAAATTTCATTCCAAGACGCTGAAAATTTTGAATGAGTAAAGGCTTTAGAATTTGGTCCAACAGTTGTAATTCTGGAGCAGACACCTTAAAGAACATGAGTCTCTTCTGACCTGGCATTGTGGCACAGGATGCTCTTATGGTCTAGTCCCACATCTTACAACAACATTCTGTCACTGGCTGCAGTAGGCAGTAGCTGAGGAGAAGTGAAATGACTGGACTAAACATTTACCTCTTTGATCAGGCTCTGCAGACACTGTCTTTTCATCTTTCAGTATTTCAGCGTTCCCCAACCTTGCCTCCACCTTGGAAAGACTGGGTATGAAACACTTTCTCCTTCCAAGAAGTTTTATACTGCAGAAAAGCCTATGGACAAGCAATTGAGCAGTATTTGCATTTTCAGGGTCTATATCTGTTCTCAAATGAGATCCCGCTAGGGAAGGTCACAGCAGTACAAGGAGAGTGAGAGACAGACATCCTCCTTTGTCACCCCACCACCAGGGAAAAGAGCCCTATGAGCCAAGCAGCCATGTGGAGATGGCACCTGTGAGCAACTAAGGAATCAGGGAATGCAGCATTTTTGAGAATTGCTTCTTATTGAGAGCATATAGTCCTAGTTAAGGGAACACATTATATTTTTCCTTTTCACCAACATCACCTGGACTTGCAGTGAAGTTTTATCCCATCTTACCACATACTTCCTCTTCTCCCCACTCATCTCCCCATAAGTACACTGGCTGCATTTGGTCCAGCTTTGCTGCTTTCAGGTCTGTACTCCATCAGGTCCTGCCCAATCTCTCCCCAGTTCTTTTTTTCCCTAAACAAACAGCTACGTACAGTCCTCTCACACATGAGTCTCTACTTCTTACAGCCTTGACAGTTCTGGTTGGAAATGGTGTGGACTCATTATTAACTCTGCCAGCTGTTTTATCACCTTGATTCTCAGCATACCAAACCAGAAAGGTCTTTGTTCTCCAGGACACCCCTCCCTACTGACTTTGACTGGGTGGCTTATCACCCAGAAGCAGCAGCTTTTGCCCTGGCAGCTTATTTCTACATGCCAATCCTTCAGTGCTAGCAAAAAAAGAGCCTTTCCTCTCCTACTCTGGACCCCTACCGTTTGTCTTTCATTTCTTTCCTAAGGGAGGGTAGGGAATCATACCATCCCTATTGGCTCAGCTGCCTCTGCTGAGCATATTCTGGCCCTCTGCAGCAGATAGAGCTTTAAAGGAAAGTAGAAATGCCCTTGGGATAAGAGATCATATCCTTATGAGTTAAATTACAGGCCAGGGGCTAAAATTACTGCCAAAAAGGATAAACATGGCAGACAGAACTTGTTTCTGTTAGGAAAATAGGGATTATGCTTTTAAAACAGAAATGCAGGATGATAGAAGTCCCTCTAATCACTGTGCATATGCATAATGGGTCCAGAGCTTCAACAGACCTAGTTTAAATGAGTCCAGGACTTATCCATCAGAGTCCAGACAGACAGATCATACTCAGCCCAAGAGCAACATCAGCTGTTGCTCTTTGGAGTTATGGGACAGGCAACAACAGACAGAACAGCAACTAGGAGAAAAAATGGCATAAACTACAGTTCCCATGAACCCCTGTAGTGCCTCTAGCTGCTGCTGTGAAAACTGTATTTTTACATTTTATTCCAACACCAAATAGAGATATATTTGTAACAGGGAAAGGTAATTTCCATTTTCTCTTAGCCTGAGGATTTAGCCCTTGAAAGAAGGTTGATTGTGTGTCCCATTCATCTCTTTTTTTGTCTTTTTTTTTTTTTTTTAACAGCACAGCACTTATTTTGGGAGCCCTTGCTTTCCATTCATGAGTGATCTACTCCTGTTGAAAGACCTGTGCCCAGACTTCTCACTATCTCTCTGCTGCTAGATGTCTTTTCCCTAACTCATTCTTTTCCAGCTCGTGTCAACTTGATCATCTGTTATGAGTGGGGGAAGGATGCTAAGCACCTTCTGAAAAGAAATACAATTTTGGAAAGAAAAAAAAAAGGAGGAACCCTAGGTACAACACCTAGAGAAAAGCCAAATTTAATAACAAAGGATCATTTTGCAAAACACTGCTTTCCTCTGAACACCCAGTGCATTAGCTGCACTGGGAAAAGTTTCTGCTCAGGTAGTGGAGACTCCTCAAGCACACAGGATCCAGAGGGAGAGAAGTGAGAGACTACTGACAAGGTCTGCGTAGAAAAACATGACTCCCTTAATAACACTTTTACGTCTTCCCTCCACCCATTCACTTAGCTATTTATTTCTTTATATAAAAATGTATTTCAGCATCATTTCTCAACCACTCAAATTCTACACCCTTTTTGATATGCTAACTCACTTCCAACTCCACTTGCCTAACTTCGCTCACCTTGGCAGGAAGGCCATTGTACTCATACTTACTTTCACACAACAAATCCCATTTTTTTACCATACTTCCTTCCTACCTTCTGTGGCAGTCATTCTGCAGAGATGTAGCAGCCTATTTCATAAAAACTGTCCAGGGAACTCCACCTCCTAGACATCACAACACCTTTTGTTGTGCTGCTGACCTGTCCTCAGTGGAAGAATTATTCAAAGTCCAGGCCCTATCTGTTACACCTTTCCTGTGTTAAGACATGTTCTTGGGAGTCATGCAAGTGTGGCCTCCCAGTGCTAGTAAGGATGATGCTGAGCCTTGCACACAGACTAAATACTGATGTCAGGTCTTGGAATTGGTGGTGTGCTGGGAGCAGCAATCTAGGGATGAACACACTGGTGCGTGTAGTCTCCCTGTAGCCATGAGAACAAAACATGTACCACGCAATGCAAGGAAGTAGAAAACTTCCCAACTTTGTAGCTGCCCACGTTATTCCTGAGATACCAAATAGGTAGTATAAAGGAAACAGACAGAAAGATTATGATTTTGCCTGATTACCTAGCCCTTACCATTTCAACTAAAAATTTCACTATCAAAATGCCTGTGTTTGAGCTAGAATCTCTCCTTTAAACAGCAGGTCAGTCTTGATTTGAAAAAACTGATCTAGGGAGAGTTATTTCTCCAGGAGTTTCATCCCCATGGGATGTTATCCACCCAATTTAAAATGCCTTACTCCCCCCCTTTTTTTTCTGTAATTCAGTATGCAACTACTGGGTCTTGTGAGACTTTTCTTTGCCAGAATTGCTGCAGTCTTCTTCCAAAGTAGGTAAGCAGGGCCTATAATGATGATCCTTCTCAGTCTTCTCTAAATAGATTGAGTTTCCTAGGTAATTTGAGGCAGTTTTCCAAATTTTGCATCATTTCAGTGGGTTCTTTTCTGAACCCTTTCCCATTTATCAACAGGGCCTTGATACATGTTGTAATACAGTTAAGTTAATGTTGCAAGAGAAATCACCACCTTTTTTTTTATTTTTTCTAGACTTTTTTGTGCTTGATTTCTCACCCATAACATTACACATAACTACATACCATATGCAGTAACAACAACAACAAAAAAAAACCACAGAGGAAGCTCTTAAAGGTCAAAAACAAAACTAGCAAATTTATGCCAGATAAACTAATCAAATCCTATTAATTTATTTTTTTCCTGCTCTCACCTCTGCATGCCAGATGCTACAGGAGCTTAAAGCACCTTACCCAGTGACTTTTTAAGTTCAGAGAGAAACAGCCCAATCCTACTGTTATTTCTTCCTTTGGAAAACCATGCTGCAAGACTTGTTAAGGGAAATTTTTTCCTGACACCTAAATTTTTCATGTGGGTAATTTAATCCTATTTCTTCTACAGCCTTAAACCATGCTATGTAAATCTTCTTTCTTCTACATCCTTAAGCAACATAAATTACATCCTATTATTCCTACATCCCTAAGCCAATCTAACTAACATCCCTTTGTTACTCCTACACCCTAAAGCAAGCCTGCATGTCTCTTTAATGTGTCCAATCCTTTAAAAGCTTGTAAAGAATCCCAATGCCCTAGGTGGGTTGGTGATATACTTGCTTACTTTCATTTCGGTACATCCACCATCAATGTAACTTTGCAATTGATTCTCTGGATTTCTTTCATCTCTGGGACTCATACCAAGATACCTCAGTTCAGACAGATCTGTGATATCATTACTGCCAATCATAATAGTTCCAATCTTGCCAGTTCAGGACTTGCTACCTCTGCTTATGAAGCTCACAGTCTCAAGTGGTATCTCTTTCTGTTATATGTACACACTCATATATAAGCTTGTTTTGTCCTACAAATGCAATCACTGTTGAATTTCACCCAAACCACATATGAGCTACTCTTCAGAGTAACTGTGTTGAATAGAGGATGGAAAACACAAATAACCAAAGTTCCCAATGAGGAGTGGTGAGTGTTAGCTGCAGGAGAAGCAAACACACAGCAGAACAAATGTTTTTTTCAGTAATAGAACAAAAGTAGCTCATCAACTGAGTTTTGGGTTTAGATTTTTGGTTTTTGTTTTTAATCTAGCTCACAAAGACCTTAGACTGCCAGTTGAATGTAAAGCAGTAGCATATACAAGGATACAAGACCAATCTCCCCAATACTGTATTGGTATTTTAGACATGTCAAAGCTTTGGGTATATGCAACAGTGTTGCCTAGTCTAGACACAGCTGAGATCACTAAATCCTTTCTCTGATAGAAGGCTAAAAGTGACTCTAAGTTACTCCCTTATTTTGGGTGCTCTCCATCTAGCAGACAGAATTGTACCTACTTTCAGACAACAGGACAATCAGGAAGCACACTCAAGCTTTACACCCTGTTGTTTGGACTCTTAACCCGTAAAATGCAGGTTTTAGCCCACTCTCTCTGGAGGTGAAAAGGATCTGTTCCAAAGATGCCAAACTGGTCACTCAGTTTGAGCTGCCATTGATAGTGGCTTAATTACAGAATTACAGGATCTTTGGGATTGGAAGAGATCTCCTGAGATCATCTAGTATAATATCATGCTTTCAAGACCATAAGTCATCTTGGGGCATCAACTGTGACTGATCTCCTGCCAAGCAAAGAAATAGCAGTGATTGTATTTGGGTTAAAAAACACCCTGCAATACACAGATCTTCTTTGAGAAGCTCAGCAGATATTTAGGTCCCATTTCCCTTAAATAAGGATCTTTGTGTTCCGGAGTTGTAAAAATGCCTGATGGCCTACATAACAGAGACACCTTAAGAGCAGTTATTCCGAAAATGTAGCTGACATTTTGAGGGGCTTTAAGATGGCATTTTGGATTTGATCAAGATGACACCAAAGGGGAAGGCATAGATGTCTTGCTTTGGCAACACTATTACAAAAATTATGTTCTGGTTAAAAATTCAACTGTTTTCCCTAACTTTTTGGCCCAGTCACAACACTAAATGATTGATTACTTCGCCAGGTCTGTTTGGAGCCCAAACTGAAGTAGTTGTTTCTTGGCCCATCTGACCACCGGAGAAGTTAGAAAAGTTTTTAGCTCTTGAACAGCCCAAATGCTAATCTTCATCATATTGTACTGTCCCTGTGGAATTCATCATCCTTTGTTCCATTATACAAACAGGGACATTTGGACTACTGTTTCAAAAAATATTTCTAGTACTTGTGTGAAACAATTCTGAATGATATTTACTTGCTTCTATTTGAATGCAATGTCTGAGTCCTGGCTGGTTGCTGAGCAGACTTCTCCCAGACGAGTTTGAAACACATTTGGCAGTTCTTTGCCCATATGGGCTCCCTCAGACAGGCCTCCTAAAAAAATCACACAACTAGACAGTTGCTCAGAAAAGAACACGTGTTCCCCTCAGACATGACAGGTACTGTTAGCCTGTGACTGCAGCTACTTTAACATAGTCAGATGCTACAAACGAGTCTAGTATAAGATAGCATTTAGTTAGCTAGCAACCCTCTCTCAGTAATTAGATGGCAGTTTACTGTGCTAGATGACAAACTAAGCAGACTACCTCCTAATAAAAAACTATTGCCTCTGCACCAAGTTAAAGGACAGTAGTGAACATAGTAGCCCAAGGAACTCTATTTCCATCATGTAACAAAACTTCCCTGTCAAGCCATCCAGGAGCCTTTCTGGCAGTCACACGCACACAACCAGAGCTAGGACTGAGGCCCCTTTGCATTTTACACACCTCACATTCACACAATCAGACTGCTTTTCTTACTGGTTCAATCCCAGGTTTCTCATTGCAGTCTCAGACATCTCGATCCTTAAAATAACTGAATCTTGGTACAGTAACTCAATCACAAAATACCACCTCAAGCGGGTGCCCTCAAGGAGGGGCCCCAAACAAAGAAAATCCTGGGCTTTTATAGCCTCACAGTCTAAGGGTGGGAAAGCCTGAGTCCATGGCTTCTGCTGTCTCTCAGCATCCAGTCGTCCAGCTGGGCCACAGCTCCTGGGGAACTTCGTTGTTCAAAGGATCAACAGTTCATGGCCGCTTGGGCTCAGGCTCCTGCAGCTCACACAGCAGGCACACACTGAGCTACCTGCACTGAATGTATTCTTCAAGCATCAGTTTCTCTCCTTCTGCCCCTCTCTTTCACTTGTCTCCCTCCTCCTATTCTCCTTCTGGTGGAGAGGCATTTCCACAAAATGTAGCCTTTCCCCTCCAACAAAATTTTTCTTCTAGCATCAAGATGAAACACTTAAAAGGGATGGTATTTATGAAAAACACTACCCTTCACTGCAAACTCCTGAGGAGCTGGCACTGTCCAGGACCAATGGGGCTTCTGAGTGAAGCCATGTGGCAGCTTTCTGAAGTGCCTACAATGAGAGTCTGGGAGGGCTGGAGCCACAATATCTTCTAGTCAACAATACATGACTACCTCTGAAATCCCTCTCAACATCTATAATTTTCCTAAGTTGGAATCCTAGGGAGCCAAAAGAAACCACAGATGTGAAAACATTGGTGGTATGAAGTAAGAGAAGGAGAGGGAGCAATGCAAAGATGGGAGTAAAGCAGTGAGAAAGAGAGAAGGCAAGAGATTTATTCAGCATTTCCTTGTCTGTCTCCTCCACAAACTGAATCACAGAAGCATGAAAGTAGATGTATTCAATCTCAAAGGAAATAAAAGAAGTGGAAAATTAACTACTGATGAAAAAAATAGCTGTGTCCAGGGATTCCTGCATATCAACTCTGAGCTCCTTCTTATCAGCTTAGAATAGAAAAGGCCAAGGGACTGGGGAGGAAAGGTCAAACACTGACAGAAAACACAGGCAAGGGAAAAATGAGATCTAACATGGAAATCAAAGCAGAAGAGCAGGATGGAAAAGAGTTGATCCCGTTTCAGACGATTTTGCAAGCAATGTCCTGACTGCCATTTCCCCATTTCAGCATCATGAATGGAAGAAGTTGGTTTAAGGCTGAGGCATGGAAGAGCCACAACACTTTATACCTTTCTTACCACTCTCCCCTCTATATGGCAACAGGTAATAACAGCGGGTTAGGGAAACCTCACAGAGCCACAACACGCACTGGCACACAGCCTACTGTGAGCTGCTGCATGCCAGGTCTCAACCAACCTCAGGAGATCTTCCCTGCTGCTTACTAATGGCTTAGACAATGTGCACAAAGTTCATCTGTGCAATTCTGTCTGGATCCTGGGCCTTGTGTTTTCTTGTATCTTATACCACTGTTTCCCATTAAGTTTGAATGAGCTTTCACCTTATCTTCTCTTGGGCCTCCCTATCCACTGTGGTTTGAGTGGCCACCTCAGATGTCCAGACAAAGGATAAAGGACTGCCTCCAGATTTCTTTCTGATCACAGACAGGTCCACTGCCATAGTCTCATTGGAAATCACTAAAAAAAAAGACTGGAGTAAGTTTATACTGTTACTGTTACACACAGGTAGTTGTTGTATGAGACCTTAAGGAATGGCTTCCAGTGGAAGTAAAACTGGTTGCCCAAGAATATTCCAAAAAAACTGCTCCCCACAAAAATGCCACCACCCCACACCCCTCCAATACATACCAGTGACCAAAAAAGTGCAAAGCTGTCTCCTTTTTAGAAATCTCCACTGAATCCCAAAGACTGGCTCCCAAGGAACAAATGTGACCCCGAAATTGCCTTCATCTGGACAACAATCCAGATATTCAGACTGCTCCCTCAAATCAGTACAAGCACAACGTCAGCAAAATTACCTCTTCAAAAGGCTGAATGTTTTCTCAGTCAGTCAGGGCCAAAAAGGACATGCAGACAGACAGGACATGCCTGGGGACACACTGGGGACATAATTCAGCAGAGTAAATTACAACCTCTTACAGAAAGAGCTAATAGCTTTAAAGACGAGAACAAGATAAAAGTATGTGGGGGGTAAGCAGGACAGATGGGTTAACAAACATAATAGGATGTGCATAATTCTCAGCTACTCAGGAACAGTAATCACAAATCACCACCTGCCCAGTTGCTATCAGATGGCAGGTTTGCCTCTTCACAACAAATCTGTTTCCTGTGTATTCATCACAATCTTGGTGAATTTACTTACTATAGTAACTTTTCTGGTCCTACACAGACAGCTCAGCTCTGGGAGAAGCATCCACCTTCCTGTACCAGACATTATTTACTATATTTGACTTACCAATGTCTGAGTAAAGCAGCTGAAACGAGGAAGTTTTCAGTGTATCAGTGCACCTCATTTTGGTTTGCAGAAACTTTTACTTTATGCAAGGCTTGACTTTGAAACTACAGTTGAGCACTGCAGGACATATTTTGAACTGTTTTTCACTCAAATGGAGGCTATTTGCTGTTGTGGTACCAAGAGGAAATAAATGTGGAATCCTACACGCTCACTGGAACTGCAATATCACAAAACTCACAAAGTTCACTGGGAGAGGTCACACTTAACATTTTTCGGCAGAACAAAAATTCTACTTGTGAAGATCCAAGTGAATTTGGTTCAATTTTGACACGCACACTTCTGGATAGAAGAAAAAAAAAGTGAGATGCGAGAAAAGAAAGCTCAGAAAAGTCATTATTTTTTAAAAACTGTTGAAATGATGTTACCATTTTTAAATACTGTCCATGTTTAAGAAAAAAGACTTTTACAAGAAAAGAATTAACATTCTCCCTACAATTAAAAGAAACTTCTTTTTCAGTTTTGGATTGAATGAGGTACCTCTGGGCAATGGAACCCCCCATTGTCTTTTTCCTTCAGCTTACTTTATTTTTTTGTCCAGTCATCGAATTGAAAGCTCCATTATTCACACAACTCAATCTGAAACAAATAAAAGAGCAAACCAGCTGTAGACTCCTTACATTCTGAATTAAAATGTCAGGGTATGGCAGACATGGTAGAATATTCCATTGTCAGAGAATCACACACTATATAATGCCTTAATTTTAACCAAACCTTTAGCAGTAGTTTCATGCACTCATAATATCACTAGATTTCAGGTATCCTCATTCTGAGCTGAACTTCCCACAGAGCATTAAGGGGACATGCAGAGAGCAGTAGGTCTATGAGATGATGGTTATCTAATTCCTGGGATGAAAAAAAAAGGAAAACATCTGTCAGTGAGAGGGAAACTTGCAACCTTGGGAGCTTTTGTCATGGGACAGTGACATCGCTGGCTTGTCTCTAAAGAAAACCTTCGGAGTGAATTCTCCAGAGGAAAAAAAGTGCAATGATAGGAGGAAACTGTTTATTTGTTAATTAGGCCTAAGACTATGGAGAAAAGGGAACCTGGGCTTCAAAGACTTAACTGGAGAGTCAGGAAAGAGTTAAGTGCATAGAAGTGAAGAATCTGCATAGATCAGCAGAGCTGACATAATTTGCCTCTCGTTTGCCAGGCATCCCTCATCCACAACTGCTGAGTGATGTGGAGGATAGTGGGCACCAAGCTAGAGCCTTCATCATGCATGAGGTGGGCAAAGGATAGCCCATTCCACATGCAGGCACAGGCTCATCCTAGATTTTCAACAGCTTATTGCAAGTTATCTTCCCTCCCTCCTTCCCTCACTCTCACCAGGGCTTCTTTTGGCACAGATTTAGCCAGTCCAAGCAGCCAGGTGATCAGCATTGACTTTTAAACCTGTGCTGGCCAGAGGGATAAGGGAGACAGTCTTCCTACTTGCTCGTTCACTCACCACTCAGCTGTAGTGATTTCTTGTTATCGATGTCCATGAGCCCGAGCCCACAGAAATTAAGAAAGTAGAAGTTATTTTCTGCCGTTGTTTTGAATGTGAAGTAGAGCAGAGCCTGGATTTCAATCTCAGGGCACTGCAGGGTCACAAGGCGGTGCATAGACAGCACAATTGCTTATCTCTTCCCAAGGCACTGCACACAAGAAAGAAAAGAAACACACAGCACTGGCCAGGGTTCATTGCTCTTGGGAAACTGCGGCAACATCCCAGAGGTGAGCCAGCACAGTGAGAAACACCAGCTCAGAGGGGAAGCAACATGCCACTCTGGCACACGCACAAGACAGACACAAATCTGCACCTAGGCAGATTCAGACTAGCAGTGTTTAACTGCAAGAAAAATAACCTTCTGGGACAGTGTGCCAAGGCTTGTGGGGAGGCTTCATTGCAGGAGTGTTGTTAAATCCAGCCCAGATTATTCTGAGCTGTGGTCCAAATGTAGCACCAAGAACTTGAGGTAGAAATTAGCACAGAGCTACCCATAGCATCATAGCACTGTGTCATGCAGAGCACTGCAGCTGATGAACATGTCTTCCTCAGCCCCTCATACCAAGCACCCTGTGTCAAACAATCCCTTAATCTGGGGATCCTTATCACACAGTGACCATGGTGTGAGGAAGTCCAGGAATGTGGGTGATGAATATACAGGACTATCCCTATTACGCCTTTTGTGAGGGCTTTCTGTATTCTTCCTGTTTGAGCCAGCAGAGTATGTTAGGCACTCTTACCCTCTCCATTGTCTTCTGGTGTTATATAAACCAAAGTTAATCAACCTATCCCAAATGGCTACCACACTGAAACCTCTCAGGCATTCAGTAGGTGAACCCAACGGCTCAAACGCCACTACTCAGGAGGAACAAGATGTTACGCCCTTCTGCATCTCACTGCCTAGGCATCCAAGTGAGCTTAGTCCTCTTGTCAATATGACACAGGAGGAAATAAAGGCAGAGCATCATCACAGCTCATCTTCTACACAAGAACCTGCTATCTCCACCAGGGAGGTGGAGGATTTAACAACAGTTTTCCTTTCTTTGCAATCCACAGTCAATAAATCTAGAGAGTGCTTAGTCTCCTTCTTGCACACTCTATTTTCTGGGTTTTCATCATTTCTTATAGATCTGAACCTCTCCATGCACTGGGAAGTGTTTTGCTATAGAGCAAGAGTTTGGGGGATACTCCTAGATCCTTCAGTTATTTTCTACCAATCTTATTCTACATTACCATAGCTGCTAGAGAGAAAGAGCAGAAAAGGCCTGGTAACCCCTGCAGTACCTTCTAGCTTGGTGCTCCAGTGTTTCCTGATCAGCAACAAAAAGTAGGGTAAAAAAGAAAAAGGAGACCTGCAAACATTCTCATTGAATTCCACCTAGTCCCTGGCAATAAGTAATTTTTAGGGTAGGAGGGGAAAATCTGCACTACAAGCAAGTCAAAAATAGGATATGAATCCTAATAAATATATACGAGTAGCTCTGTAGCACACTTCATCATCCCCTGCTGCTGTGGTAAGCATGCAATTTGGCACAATTGGGCCCCTTGCTTGGATGGTTTCCCTAAACTCTGATCATGATCTTCAGGCAAGAGAGGCAGGCAAATACTTACCTCACAGAATCCCCCAAGGACTGCAAGTCTAACCTGTAATGGCCCAACCTACCTCCCCCAGAAATATTTCATTGGAGAAATAGCTGGTAATAATAAAAACAACCTGGACATTTAAGTCTGTGTTCCCCATGAACTGCCCCCAAAAGTCACCAACTTAATAAAACACTAGCCCTCTGAAAGATAATTGTAGATCACTGAAAGAAACTTCACTCACTGTTTCCCTGTGGATTTTGCTTAAGCCCTGCACTGAGGTGAAACTACTGAGGAACCCCTATGGAGCTGCTGTTATCACCATTGTGCTCCTCGGGCAATGGCTCAGCTGACTCCTGTACGCTCCCAGAAAGCAAGCCTCCTTCCCTTCACCTTTCCCTCCAGCCAAGCTCTATATCTCCCCCCCCAACCCCCATCACTGCTAGTGGGGCTTGATGAGAGGGTTACATCTTCCTGCCCTCAGATGGCTGCTCTTGGGAGGGAAGGAAGCTCACCCAGATGGATTTCAGCAGTTCTCATGAGTATTTTATGGTCTTTTACTGATTTACAGCCAGTTCAGCATTTTTGTAAATGGCTATAAATTGGATTGAAGTCATAAATCATAACCAGAGAAAGAGAGACACAGTCTCTGAGTCCCAGCTCAAGCTAAACCAGCCTCTATGAATATATGGAAGAAACCTGCTCCCTCAATCAATATACACAGCTCAGGCTACAGCAGTGGTCCACAGAGTCCACCCCATTCCTCCTCCACGGAGCTCTAGCAGCAGTTACCATGTGTGAGACACTGCAAATACCTCCCTTCCAACTGCCTGGCAAAGCCAGCTGTAACATAGGGCTGTCCCCACCACATCAGGGTCTAAGTGCTTCTGACCTTTGCCGTACTTACCCGTGTGTACATACACATCCCCTGTGAGCAGGGAGGCAGACCAGCACTCTTCACACCAGGCTCACAATTTCTTCACACAGATCAGCAAGGGAAGATTTCCATCCCACATACTACTTTTGGGAGGTGATGTTCTTTCTTCTCGAGTGAGATTGGCAGAAAGTTGCAGGTTGTTATTCTTTTGAAACACTTGATTTATTTCACGTGGAGCACTGAGACCTGAAATGCCTTGTTTCCACTCCACAAGCCTGGCACCTAAAATCTAGGTGTTTGTGTCTTTCTCTATTGTTTCCCTAGGTCATTTTTAGAATCTAGGCTGTAAGCATTTCTGAAAGCACCTCACACAGCTGTCCAGCTGGAAACTAGACACTTCTTATTTCTGCAGACAACTGCAGCCCAGGATCTGGTTCTTTCCACCTGCTTAACATAACAGTCACTCTGCTTGCCCTCAACACTAAAATGCAGGAAGCACCAGCTCACTCCCCTACCCATCCTTGCAGCTCACCACAAGCTTTCCTACAGACTCCAAAATCCAAGAAACTCAAGAGACTGCCACTACCAGGCTTTTTGAGGTCATGAGGGCTGCCAGGTGAGTTGCTTTGGCCCTCACTTTCTAGGCAGAGCACCTGATGGAGATAACCTTCAACGTCTTCCCGTGCAGGCTTAAAGGCCTCCTGCTGCTGCTAGCACAGCAGGAAGAAGTCCTGCCACACCTACAATCAAAGAGGGGTTTTGCTTGCTCAAAGGCACCTCAAAGGCCTATCCAGTACTTTCATAGCACTGTAGCCTCAGCATTATGATCCTGCCATATTGTGGTATTGCCTAGCTAGCGGCCAAGGATGCGAATCCTATCCATGCAGGCAGTGATCCCTTTTCATGTCTGCTTGGTTTGGACTTGCGTATGTTTATTTATTATTTAGACAGATGGATTGCTTTAGTCCGTGTGTCTATTAAAATGGTACTATGTACCTTGCTCTCTCTATGTTTTGTTTTTTTAAACACAAGCCACTGGTTAATTGCCAGCACAAAGAGAGGATGACCTCAGAGTAGAGTACCCTAAAAAACTGAACCACTGATGATTATGTCATTTTCCAATAGCCTGAAAGAAGAGGTGAACTTCTTGCTTATTTAACTTTTCATTAATTAATCATTTTACTGTTACTTTGTGCTCCCCCTTGTATCCACTTTGTTTTTCCCCCTTGTCTTATTTTTACTTGTTTTTGTATCACTGTCCTTGTGATAACACCTCAAAGCCCTAGACTGGGACTAGCTTCCTACTACACTGAGCACAACACAAAACACAAAGATATTCATATTTACAGGTGGGTGAGGGTGACTGTTTCTGGAGTTCTTTTGAGTTTTATTCCAGTAGCTTTCAGCAGATAGTCCAGACACTACTATTAAGGGTTCTGTCAGAAGTGTCTAAAAGTAAGTACCAAACTGGTAGGTCAGAGTCTCTTTAGAGGACTTGTATATCTTTGGGAGCAAAATTTAAAATGCTTTTTTTTAAAGAAAGGCTGAGGAACAAAAATCATAAAGCCTTGTCTTGGAGAGAAAAAACATGGTTGTTTTACAATAGTAAATAGTCCCAAGATTAGTAGCAATGATAATGGTAATTGACCTGTAGTTTCTTACCAAGACTTTTAAGAAGAGTCATAGTAACTTGATCATTTGTATATTAGTATTCTGATTCTTGGAAAAACATGTTATTTTAAGCTGCATCTAGCTGATAATGCTAATACTAAGATAAAGTATTGCCAGCACACTAATGGTTGAGAACATTTCAGAAAATTATGAGAGGAACTAAATTTTATTCCTACCCTTACTGATTACTATTGTTTTCCATTAGACACCTTCATGTCATTATTTTTCTTTGTTTGGGTTTCTTTTTTATTCTCTTCATTCATTTTCATTCTCTACTGCAGCTCTGATCACCTAATCACATACCTGTGTGTTACACTGTGAGCGGGACAGATAGAAAACAAAGCTAACGCAGTGCCGATGGCACCAACAGAGTACAGAGTCAGTATTCATGGTACTTGTCATGCAGCAGGGATCTGTGACCTGGGCATGAGTCCCATGGACACGCAAATGAAGCTTTGAACCAGTTCAGAGCTCCTGCATCAAGGAGCATGGGAAACAGCATGTAATCTGTGGTTCAGAACCTGGGTACAATTAAAACAGCTTGCTTGACAGCCTGGACAAGCAGTGTTGAATTTATCCTAATCCCTTCCACCACAACCCAGATTTAGCTTTTCAGATGTCTCCAAATGGCCCTTAGTCTTTTCTTAATAGGACAATTACAAAATTGAGTTTGGCTGATGGCTGAAGACTCTGCTGGCACTGGCACAGCCTGGCACATAGCCATCAGCATATGCCACCATCACCACTGGTTCTGTTTTAAAGGGCTGGCGGGGGCATGAGGCACATCACCAGCACAAACACACCCAAGCACACGCAGCTAGACACTGGCACTGCCTACATGGTGATGCAATTTGCAGGAATAAGGCAGTGGATCTCAAGGGTGCAATCCAGCTTCAACGGCTGTGAAGGCTAAGCCACTTTGCCGTGGGTTATTTGCCCAAATGATGCCATCAGATAAATCGTAAACTTTACAGATCAAGAAACCTGTATTTTTCTCCTGTGTTTTTTTAATGAAGTTCTAGTCCAGAAACTTCAAAGGGGTTTCTATTTCAATACTGCTACTACTACTACTACCACCAATAATAACAATAATAATAATAACAACAATAATAGCAACAGTTAATAGCAAGAGGAAATCAAAAGCAGGGGCAGAGGTGATTGCAGGTTCTTTTGGTCTTCATTTGCTGAGCAAGAGAAGATAGGATTAGCAAAATCCACAAGGTGACACCAAATCATTAGGGTCAAGCAAAATAAAGGGACTCAAAAAATTCAGGTGTTACAGTAGTTTCTCCATAAATCTCCCAGTTAGGATGTCACCCTCAGGCTGAATAGAATCTTGCGATGAATTCCTATCATTAGAAATAGTTGCCCTTCAGTGGGTACTGCTGAATCTTTCCTGTCAAAGAAGATTTATCCATGGGAAATAATTAAAAAACATTTTAGAACTTTCTTCCTTCTTGGAATAGATTATATTACATTAATTAGTGGAGGGTGTGGTTTAGGTTTTTTTTCTTTGTCCCCAAGGACAAGGGACATTTGTGCTTACCACAAGGTCTTCCCTCACCCCAGACCTCTTCTTGCTACTTTAAATGATATACGTTGTCCACAATGCTGTAATAGTGCTAAGCACGGCATAATTTTCAGAAACAAAATGACTCCCTCCCTCTTATTCTCTCGCACATATGGCATCTCAAAAGGCAACAACAGACTATAAATTCACACCAAGGTTATGGAGACTCATCAAAGAGGAAGGAAAAGTTGGCTATTTTTTGATGGCCATTCTCTGTGAATTGTGAAGAAAACAACCACTGCCATCATCAGATTCAGTCATAAAAACAGTGATGCTAGAAAAGTGTTTTCTAGGATGAAAGGTTGTTTCCAGCAAAGTACAGTCTAGAGCTTTTGTGTTTGTTGTGTGTGGCAGCCTTCCTTTGGCCGAGGCTTCTTTAAACCAACACATACTCCGGCTCTGTTTTGCTTGAGATCTCCAAGAAATAATGCTTTGTGTCTTTTGGATCCTGCCACAGTGTTATGTGTCAAGTCCAAAACTGGACTTGGCTCTCAGTTTCTAGCTGCTCACTGACACCTGCAGAGCTGTCTCAGGTCTGTAGCAGGGATCTCTCGATTGTGTGCCATGACACTACACAGCTGTCTGGAAGGACACACTAGATCACTCTGACCCCAAGGCATCCATCCTCTGGGTTCCTCAAAGCCCATGTTTCCAGTTTCTGTTCTTCCACCCCTTCATTCCCCTCTGTTGCACTGCCTGTAAGAGAGAGCAGCTCTGCTATTTTAGGGCATTAAAAATATAAACAATGCATTGCAGAAAGTTAGGTCCAGGCACTGTGAATGCATAAAGGTGCTATTGTTTTTGTACTTGGGTGTTCTTCATAGCAATCTGGTACGAGAGACAAGTTTCAGAGCAGCATCAGTGCCTTTAAATATCCTCTCCACGGCAAAACTCAGTCCGTGGTGCAGAGCACAATGTACCACCAGACAGGGATTTCCCAGCTTGGAAGGGAGTGTGAAGAACAGCACCAGTTAGGCATTGCGGGACTGCTGGACCTGAAGCAGAGTCTGGTGGGAAACCTGAGTGGGTATTTCTGCTGGCATGCAGCTTCCTGTACTGGGGAAGTACTAGGCAATGACAGCAACCACCCTGCCCATCATTTCCCAATGAGTCAGGCTCTTTTTTTCCAATGAGAGGCTTCTTTGCATGGCAGGCATAGGGAAGGAATGGAGATGAGAAGATCCATTTCTGCTAGCCCTGTGCTTTGCAGTCTTTTTTTTAATTGGAGTAAATAGAATCAGAATGACAAGTGCAGAGTGATGTCTTCGATGTGCTATTTGTCTGGTGAGGAATTTGTGAAATATGTGTTTTTCGTAGAGAGTGCATGGCTGTAAAGAAGGGCCATAGTCAGCACAACCTCAGAGCGATGGAGAATAAAGCATTCTAGTTTTGTGGCCATTGATCTGATGACACTGTGGGTAATGGATGGACAAGGTTAGTCTCAGAATGTCTGATTTTTCTGAAATCGTTGCTGGAGTCAGGCTTTAAGGTTGCTTCACCGTGCAATTCTGTATTTACCGTTATTAGAGATTCTCATATCTTCACACTTGCTTTGAATTTCCTATGCTTTTAGTGACTGATGGGTTTGGAAGTTTTTTTAGAGAAGCATATAATTCTGGAAAGATATTTTTATGTAATCATTTTTTGTTTACCTGAATTCTATTAATCTTCCCTTGCAGCCTTAGATCCACGTTTTTATATGGAATTACATTTTGCAGTTAATTTTTGCAGGATAAATCCTTCCCTTTTTTTTTTTTCCTTTCTCCTTTTTTTTTTTTTTTAGGCTTAAATTCAGGGAAGAAGAGATCCCTGACCAACTAATCATACCTAAGTAGCACAGAGAAGTTCCAGACCTTTTTGGGGCCACACTGCAAGAACAATTCTTGGAGAAACGCCTCCATAGACAGAGAATTGTATATTTTGTTATGAGGTGCTTCACACTGTGCCTTCATTAAAGGAACCTTTGAAGAAAGAGCTGTGGCAGAAGAAAGGAGGAAAGTGGCAACCAAATTGATGCTTGCAAAAAGAAATGAAACACTTCAAAGCACTCATGTATTTCTTTCCATAGCACTACCTGCCACTGAGGGGCATCAGCCCCAGACTCTAAAGTCCACCTATAGCTTTGAAGTCCCTTTGGATGTCTTACTCCTATTTCTGTGTAACTCTCAGATAACCATATTATTAAAACACTCCCAATTGCAACCTGCCAGAAGATGGTGTCCTATCCTATCAGACACTGGTCTCAGCACAGTGATCCAGGCATTCATGACTGATTATTGCAGCTAATGTCCATTGAAGAAGCCGGGCATCCTGGAAAAGCTCCAGTTGAGAAAACACAGTCTCTGGTCTCCCTAGCAACGCTGATTACTGTGAGAACATCACCCGGCTGCTCCCTCATTTGTACTGGCCACCAGTGAAGACAGAGTCACCTTCAAGGTCTCTGCCCCAATACTCCGTGCCTGCCACGGGTTTTGTCTGAGTTGCTGAAAAAATTCACCTTTCTGCATAACCCCAGGGTTACTACACAGTGCAGGAAGAAGCAGGCTGTTGACTCAGAGGATGAGGTGTGTGCTGGGGACAGGATTTCACAGGGCTTCGGATCACTGAATTACTCCCACAAACAGTGCAAACCCTTGTAGTAGTTCCTGCCCTCTCCAGGGAGAACTCAGTTCCCCAACATAGCCCTCGATCAGTAGGCTTTTTGCACCCACCCATGTGGGTGTAAAACACGACACATCTACACACCCACTCATTAGCACGCACAGAAGTGTAAACAAACAAATCACCCTACAAACTAATCCGTCTCTTTCCTTTACAGGGCAGAGGAGGGAAAAAGATACTGAAGTTGTCATTTTTATTTCTATTTTCCACTACTTGGATCACTCTCAGACACTGTGTCTCTGGAACTGCCTAAATAAACAAGGAAGCTGTTGTGGTCAGAAGCCTCATGTGGTATCTGCCCCATTAACTCACCCAGGGAGATTCCTATAAGCCCTGGGAGAGATTCCCATGAAAGCAAGGATAACGTTGTAGAGCGCTGCCTGGGGTTGTGAAACTATACCTCCAAATCAGCTCTTCTAAGCTGCCTTAAATCTGTTCGCAAGTCCTGAGGAATGACCCACAAATCTTCTTTCAAATTTTTAATTCATTCCTTTCTGCTGAGTTCACTCACCTTTTTTTGCTGTGTTTCCATGAACAATCTCACAAATCAGTTTACTGGCAGGGATGTTTGTAGACATGGCAAATTTTAAGTCAGTGTTGCATACTATTTGCAGAAAGTGCATTTTAAATGTGTTATTACAGGTCTCTTCACTGCCTCCATTAAAAAAACATTTCCAGTAGAAGAATGAAACTGAAAACACAGGTTCATGTTTGCACCCCAAATCCCTTAATAGCTGAAAGGAGAAAACAGATAGTAAGCAAAACTATTCCACACCCTTTCTTAAGCATAGTTCTGGTTGTAAGAGCAGCTGCGCTGGTTCAGACCACAGGTCCATCTGCTGCAGTCTACTGTCTCCTGCAACAACCATGAGAAGAAATTCAAGGAAATGTGTGAATGGAGCAACTACTTTCCCAAAGACAAATATGCCACAGTATAAAGCCATAAGGGACTTTGCTGTTGCTACCAGCATCACAGGGAGGTGTTCAAATATTCAGGTAAGGGGGATACTATGACTGATCAGACAAACGGGTTGAATGATTAGTTGATCTTATCTAAGTCAAGCAATATACACATGCTTTTAATACACAATGATGTTCATGGAAAATATAAAATACTTTTGTGTGACTCTCATAACAAACTGTTTTCAACCCACACTTCAAAATATTTTTGCCCAAAAACTCTGAGCAAAGATAACAATGATCACAAATTATTAGACCTTGTGGCTTGAGCATGACCAAACTCAGACCTCAGCAGCAGGTAACATTTGATGGAGCAGGGCAGGTTCCAGTGGAAACTGTGCTTTATATGAACGAGCAAAGGTGATTAGCCACGGCAAGAAACTCCCACATGAAGGAGTGGATTAGCCATGTCTCAGTGTCTTGAGATCAACACCAGACCGCATTCAAAGAGTTGCTTCTTAGCTAAACACGTATTATGCTTTAGTCAACAGCAAATTATTGGGTTCAATCCAGGGGTAACTGGGTGAAAATTAATGGCCTGTGATACTTGGAAGGTCAAAACAGATGATCTAGTAGTCCCTTTTGTCTTCATCTCTGTGAGCCCATGAATGCACAATGGACACATGGTTCATTATAGAGTGGTGCACAGCCTCAGCTGATATAAATAGACATTTGCACCGATTTACACTTGATAAGCATCTGGTCAGCCTTGTTCAGATGCACACTCTGGCACAAGAAGTTGTCAAGACTAAAACTAAAAAAATGGCTGTAGCACATCAGAGCTCGTGGACCAGATGGGGCATTGCAGGAACCTCACCTGTGTACAATGGCCCTGTCAGGAGAAGCCTCGGTCTCATCCACGAGCCATTCCACTTGCAAACCAAGGAGAGCAGGTTCCTGGGGAGATATGTTGTAAGCTCTGCTGTCTAGGGTGGGCTTCCGTGGGTTGTGAGGGGCTCTGGAAAGAGTGCTGCTTTGAACACAGTTTCTTCCAAAGCTGCTTCCTCAGCAGGATGTCCACAACATTACCCAACCCAGTGCCATCCCTAGACATCTCACCTTATTTTATTTTTTGTCCTAGGGTTTATAAAATTGAGAGCAATTGGGTTTCTTACATGGTGCCATCAGGTTAGGGTAGTGACAGTGAACATTTTCTTTCCTATTGTCTGAAAGCTAATCTCAAAGGGAAAATTCAGGTTACTCTCAATTCCTGCCTGTTTTCACTTGTCTCCCCATGTATCATGCTACTAGTGTTTTCCTGTTTCTGAAATACTTTTTAAGTATGTGTAGGTTATCATGCTCACAGTAGTTGCTGTTTAACCAATCTCTCCAGACTTTATCCTTTTAATCTTTCTTTCTAAATCAATCCCTCCACTCCCTTGATCATTTCAGTTGCTCTCCTTTGAACAGCTCCTGTTTGTCAATAACTCTTTCTAATGACTCATGTGGAACAGGAAATATGTGAAACTTCAAGGCACAACAAAACACAGGAGTAGCACAGGTTCTGAGTCCTGGATACTGGGGATTTGCGATTGCAATGAAAGAGCAGCCTACAGGAATTTGTGAGCACTGCCCATAGAGCCTGTTCCCCCTGACTGCTCCGCATAGAGCCTGTGGGACAGTTGGTGCAGGAAAGCCTGACAGCGTGGCGATGGATGCGCTCAAGCACCCAAGGCGTGGAGGTCATGTTCAGGCCTCGTTAACAGATGTGCAAGAGCTCTCTGTAGGTGGTACAAAAAACTGTCCTGTTTTGGGTGTGGTCTCAGGGTTTGTAGGAAGAAACACTGTGGCTGTATGCCTAAAGCAAATTTACACCTCCATTAGGAGGTTGGTGAACAGCCGGATGATATGAGGTCATTGACTAAAGCCCTACCCTACTTCCACATGATGCATATACATCCTTCCCACAGGTGGAAAGATATGCTGAGGAGTGACACCATGAATAAAGGGAAAGATACAGTCATTTAGTGAAGCACTTTCCAAAGTATGAAATAGAGGCCAACTTAAAATAGTATAAGAGAAGGTAAAGTACGGCAAGGGAGATGTAAAATGGAGATGAAGGAGAATATAATGACTTTGCTGAACAAACCATACCATGCCAAACCCATGCCCAGATTCTGTGGACACCAAACTTTCCCCCTGGGAGCAAAATGGTGCAGTTCTCCCAAATAAGAAGACAATAGCTGATTACAAAGGAGAGATCGGGGCAAGGAGCCATCCCTCCCACAGCATAGGAGCTGTCCTGTAGAGGCAGCCTTCATAACAACTTGTACATAAAAAGTTTCCTCATCCATTCAGGTAAAACAGCCTCCTCAGACTGACAGTGCTGCAGCTCCAAAAGTGTGGGGCCATGAGGGGACCTCTTGGAAAGCTCCTCAGTCTCCTCTGTGAACTCCAGCTCTTGTTTAGAGCTGGTTTCAGCCGACGAAGGAGCTGCAAGTGACACGTAGGGATAATGGCTCTGTGGTTAGAGAGCCACATGGAGAGTAGACTCAGGGGGATGGAAGGACAGAGAGGTCCTCCTTTGGTGAGACACAAGCAAGGTCAGGGTGCACAGCTCTCTTTGCAAGTCTTCATCCTTCCTGAGCCTTATTGAGGGACTGCTATAACTTGTAGTGTCTTCCAGGCTTTAATTCAGTAGCTGCACATCACGGAGACCTGTGCATGTCATTCATTGCATGCGCCAACCTTTGGGCCTCATGCTACAAAGCAGTATGCTAAACTGCTGCTGGGCATGTGTGCAGCAGCTGTGAGGGTCAGCAGAGAGACCTTTGTGTCTGTAACACCAAATGGACATTTTGCAGGCCTGATTTTCCTCTCTTATGACAGCCACAGCTTGGCCACGTGTTCTTCTGCCTGGGTGAAATGCACGGTGGAAGGGAAAAACACCTCGTTACAGTAGGAGAGCTGTCTTTATGGCGGGAGAAGAGGAAAATTCCCATCTCTGCCATGCAAAAAGCTGCTTTGGGGATGTCCAACTCTACTCTCATGCTGGTGGAAATCAGCTCTCCCTCCGTGTTGTTTTGTTTGTTGTGTGTTGTTTTGCATTCCCAGCACTAACAGAGCTCTGCCCATCAGTTCTTTCAAACAAGGTGGTTTAAAGTTGCTGCCTTTCAAAAACAGTGTAAGTGCATAATGGCCACCAATATTGTCTTTAGGACCTCCTGGATAACCACAAGGATGAAGCAGGAGGGTTGAGGTGTCAGCAGCACAAACTTTTGGTAGCTGAAAGGGTAGAAGAACCAACACCACCAGCTCACCAAGCTGAAATACTTGCTGCCTTAAGCAACTTGCCACTCCCTTTCACGTCTAACATTGCAGCAGGCACATGGAAAAAAATATATTTCTCTCTTCTGGGCTTTTTCACATGGTGAAGTGGGGAGAAGAGTGAGAGGAGGGAGTAACTTTTAGATGTTTGTAAAAGTACCAGTCTGAGAAGAGTCAGAGGCATGAGAGATGAAACAGCAGATAAAAGATGTGAACTTCCAAGTGGATGATAAGCATATTCGAATGCCCAAGGAAGGGAAATTCAGAATAGCTGAGCTTTTAACCCAAGTAGGCAGTGGCTTATTCAGATAGCTCTCTGTACAGACACCTGTGGGACTGAGGAGCTGGGGCGGGGGGGGGCGGTAATTATTGTAACCGTGTTTTACAAAGAAGCCAGAGATGATCCAATTATGAAACAGAGCACCTTACCTCAGAACAAGGAGAAAACACCAAAAAAAAAAAAAATCATTAGAGTTAGAAAGCTTCTAGATGAGTCTAACACGATAGAGATAAACCTGTCTGCCAGTTTCTGTAAGTGTGACTTGTGCTTCTCTAGCCTATTAGGATTCTCGGGAAGAGTTAATGAAATACTGGACTGAGGAGAAGGGGTGTGGGGGGATGTAATTTATTTAAACTTTTCAAAAGCCTTTTGATAAAGTCTTTCACAGAAGGCTATTAAAGAAATTTGTTACCCGTAGGGTGGGAGGCAAAGTCCTGACATGGATTAAAACCCAGATAAGAGGTAAGAAACAAAGGGAAGGAATAAGCGTCCAATTCTCTGCATGAAAGGAGGTTAATAGCAAGATGCTCCAGGGATCAGCATCAGGACCAGGGATGTTCAATATGTTTATTAACGATCTAAGAGAGAGTGGAGAACAACAGATATACAAAATTTTGCTGATGGCACAGTTTACCTCTGGCAGTAAGTAATTGGCTGTGTTTGACTCTCTTCTTGTGTTCATGGCTTGTCTATGAATAGATCACCAGTTTTACTAATAGGACTGTAAATATAATTGGAATTATGGCTTAGCCTGGTGAATAGTACTGAGACTGATTGCAGGAGGAAACCTACAGGTGCTGGAACATCAGCCTGGGATGGATGCAGAGTCACAAAACAAGAGGGCTTCTGCATTCAGCCCTCTATCAGCTCTGTAAGTGGTGCTTCTTGTAACTCTGCTGCTTCTGATGTCACTGTCTGCTAGTGCGCAAGGACTGTGGTATGAGCTGTGTTAGGATACCCACCCATACCCTCATCACAGTATTTCATAATTACACTCCTGTGTGGCACAAATCTGCTACAGATTCATCTGAGGTCATGGGACCTTTGCCAGCATCCCCAGCCATTACCCCTGTGTACATCTCTCGGGGGAAGTGAGCACTCATGCATGCACCTTTATCTGTATTACTTCTGCATTCCAAGTCCTGATTTGGCAAATTCTTCCCAGTGCAGCCAAGCTTTTTGCTTCATGCTTTAGGAATTAAATGCATACTTCAGCGCATACTTCTACTGCTGCCAGAGATGCTCTCCTACAGCTGTGTCCTGCACCTTGCCCCATCCAGATCTGCCTTCTGTACTGCCTCCATGCACTGGCCTTCCTATGACTCCTATTCACTATTCATCACCCTGACTGAAACGCTCAGCTCCTAGCAAGGTAGTTATTGTAGGCAAGTTAAAAGTCCTCCTTCACAGTCACTGCTGCCACATAAGTTTGTTCAACTCACTGTATTAAAGTCATTAGTGCCAGGCAGCCCTGGAGAAATGCTTTATGTCATCATTTCGCTCTAGAGTACAGTAACCATTTTTTTACACAGTTGAGGCCGCTACTTCACAGTAGCTCAGCACATGCTGGAGGCTGCCTGTATTTGCATCTTTTCTCAGACAAGAAACATCTCAGAGACATGATTAGAGAAAACTACATTTTCAAGTACTTTTTTAAATTGAGACTTTATTGAATTGGTCTGTTTGATTATCATCCACTGCCAGTCCAGTACTATCTATAGAAACAGAAACCTTTTTTTTTTTTCTTGTGGTCATCAAATTTCAGTTTTTGTTGGTTTCCTATAAAGGGGATATAAAGATTGTTAGCTGATCAGACCAGGCCGTAGAAGTTTCCATGCCGCTGGTTTGTCCTAGAATGGGGTCAACACAACAGATGACAAACAGCCGGATCAGCACGCTGGCTTTGTGACAGAGGAGGAAGAGGAGTGCTTGTTGTTCTGTACAATTCCTTGGCATGTAAGTTGTTACACGCTGAGGAAGATATTCCCGGATGATACCTGATTCAGCAGATCCTCTGTTGCACTTAGTGAGAAACTACTGATTACTCAGAGGTTTATGTGCACCCTTTCTCCCAGCTCTTGCCAGCTATTGAGGAATGAACCAAGGAAGAGGAGTATTCTGGGGTGTGCACACCTTCGACAACCAGTGGCAGCAGTTGTCCTCATGTTAATGAAGTCTGGTGTTTGAAAGCAGAGATTCCTCGTGTGATCTGCTAGCATTGTCACTTGACACTTCTTACCAGCTGGTGAGTAGGAAAAAAGAATGTTCTAGTGTCAGTGTAAAATAAGTGGCTGCAGTGTGTAGTGGAGTTGCTGGAGGTTTCATAATGCTGTCTTTAGTCCTTTATATATATATGCAACCATGCACGAGCAGAATGGCCTCCATCTCAAAGCTGCTCCATTCTGTCAGAAACAAGCTGGAGCAGCCAGGCGATCACTTGACTGATGACACAAAGGGAGGGTGCTAAGAAGGCAAATGCAACACAAACTCCAGCTCAGCATGCTGCAAACAAATTGAGCTGCTGAGCTGAAGTTGTGAAGAAAAGAGATTTTCCTATTACTTATACAGCGGTCCTAGACACCAGAGGAACAGGCAAGCTGGAAATGGAAATTCCCATTGATGAGAAGAAATTTGATATTATTGTCATTGCTGAAACCTGCAGGGATTAGTCACATTACTTGGAATTTTTAACAGTGTAGTTACAAACATCTGAGGAAAAACAGAGTGAGTAAAGTCATAGGGGTGATGCTCTGCATTAAAGATACCACTGCCTTTTTTCAGTTACTTGATTTTTCAGAGCAGAGACTTATCCTTGTGTTTACTAGTAAAACTTTTTAGAGGTTGACTATTGGAGTCTTTCAGACAGTGCTAAATTAACGATTTAATAGTGATTCTGCTCAGCTCTGTAGCATGAAAATTCAAAATACAGTTGTTGTGGAAGGATTCCAATTTGAAAATCTGCTAGAGGTTTTATGCAGTCAACAGGAAACATCACCGATGCTTCTGGAGTGTAGAGATGATAATTTTCTACTGTGAAAACAATACGTTCAGGTTGAGGTAAAAGTCTACTGTTGTTCTCATTAGGAAGGACAAAGAAGAAAGAAATGCTGGTCTAAGCTGTTGGTTGCCTCTGAAAGGTAGGTATCTCAAGCCAATGAGGGGTGCAGTCTGAGACAGACAGATGTGGAAATCAGTATAAAGAAAAAAAATTCAGACTTGAATGTATTCAAGAGCACATTACACTGATACACACAGGCTTGATAGGAAGCTGCCTGGGAGCCATAAATAAAGAGAGAGAAACATTGAGGACAGTTATAAATAACTTAGAAGAATGATAAGCTCCTGGACTGCAAATTGGCATGAGAAGGTATTCAATGATCCATGCTGAACAGGGTGATTAGTGTATGACTGGTTAATAACAGTGTGGAGAAATGTCACTGGGAAAAGCAGACATATGCACCTGCATAAACTTTTGTGCATTATCAACAGTATTAACAGGTTCAAAAAATGCTAGAGAAAAAGATTGCTTTTGCACATGTGAGTGTCCCTGCACCTGGACAGATGTATGCACCCAGAAAAGGACTCACACATGCCTGTCCAGCTGGCCACCTGGATGGTAGAGTTAATAAAAGGTTTTATTCACTTGATGCTCATTCAAACCTGTTGCAGCAGGAGCTGCCAGTCCCTGGAAGCAGCTACAGAGACCAGTGATCATGATTTGATTACACTGCATATGCGCATAGGGAGTATGCTGTCAAGGAATAATATATATATATACTTGGCCCTTTGAAAAGGCTAACTTCTCCAATGCCAACAGTAAAATGTGTTAGGAGACAGCGTGTAACGTATATGTATATATTTGTATAAGCACTCATTTGTGTATGTGTGAGAACTGGGAGCTCCTCCAGCAAAGTTTCTCAGAGGCCTCAGAGACCACCATGGAGCAGTCACTCAAGAAGATGGCCAGGGAGAAAAACTTAGTAAGACCGAGCAGTAAGACAGATAGCGTGGAATTCAGAATGCTTATGAACCCTACTGGGAACAAAAAAGGGGAGATGGAAACAACCAGCATTAATTAGAATATTGAAGTTGAAATGGTTATATGGGAGCTGAAGATCACTCTGTATTTCATTCACTTGCCTTTGTATAGACAATAAAAACAACAGCCAAAGTCATAAGAAGGCAACCATTACACTTGCCATGTCCCTTGAAGCCACCAGAAGCCTAGAATGAGCAGGAAGGAGGGAGCAAGGACAGGAAGGACTTGTAAGGGTCCTGAAAAAATGCAAAGTTATTTCTAAAGCAGTGCAGCAATGAATCCTGTGTGTAGTTTTTTCCTGGTTTTCTATGTATCTCTGCTTTTCCCTCTGCACTTGCCCAAAGAGAAAAACATGTACATGAAAGTCATTTTGCCAGAGCTGAGGCATTCCTTGTTTATGTTTCTAGATAGCCCTGAAAAAGAAAAGCATATAAACAAGCAGGCCTAAGATCAGGGAGTCTCATGGAATATGCAACTGCCCAGCCAGCTTCCCACTGGCAACTGTAAGTGTCAGGGGAAATCAGACACCAGATCTGAATTAGTGACAAAAGCTCAAGCCCCAGCAAGCCAGGGGAAAGGGCCTCACAGCCCATGCCCCCTGCAGCAGTCTTGTGAAAGCATTCAGAGGAGCAGAGGGACGTAGAAAGCCTTGACACAGAGGAGCACAGCAACCTGCAGGAGCAGGAGTGGGGCTCCCGTAAATACAACCTTCTCCCCACCTGTCAGCCAGGGAACACTAGCAAGACAGAGGGAGTGTTGACACTTGCAGATGGGAGGACCCCTTCACTCTGTCACAGATATGTGGTGAAGATGGCAAGGAGGGGTATGGAATGTTCCAGGAGTCCTCTCTGTTTTGCTGAGGGAATGGCTAAAGTTTCTGCTCCCTCCCCTGGCTGAGCCAGTGTGTCTGGGCACCAGCACCAGCCTGATGCTGGGTGTCACACTAACAGGTCCTTCTGGCTGTGACATTTCTAAAGTGTCTTTTCAGACCCTGGCGTCACAGCTGATTCATGCCCCGGCAGCGCGTGGGGCCAGAGATGCTGTCAGGATCACTCCCACATTCAATTACTCACAGCAGCCTGTGCACACGCGTTGTCACTTGACCTCATACCCCATCCCTTCCCAGAGGCAGAGGTGCTTCCAGCAGCAGAGGGCTGCTGTCCATCAGAGATGCAGGTGCCTCTGTCCTGTCCTCTCCCCTCCCTACAAAACACCAGCTGCGGTAGCCAGGCTCCACAGGGAGATGAAACAGAGGATTAAACCACTGGCTCCACATCCATCAGCTCCCACAGCTTTCATATGAAGAGCACAAGGGACTCCGGGTGCTGCCAGGTGAGGAGGCTATGAGAAGCAGCAGAGAAGCAGAGAAAAAATGGGTACTGAACGGGGACCCACAGCACTAGCCTGGGGCTTTGCACTTGGCAGATCCTCATCACAGAAGACGACTTTGTGGCACTATTACCAGTCAGCATTTCTCCCTCACTCCTTCACTCACTTTCCCTTTCATCTAGGTTGCTGCAGTTGCATTTAATGACACAACAGATGTATTCATTTGCATCTTTATACAGATCTCTAAGCTCTACAAATGGGTGGGTGGGCGTGACCCCATTTCCCCAAATTATTCAGCACCTTTCAGTTATGCATTTCTCTCTTCTCTAATGTCTTTCTGAAGCGCATAGAAACAGCAGTGAAGAATTACTCTGCCGTTTTCTCTTGAGCATCTGGGACCTGATCGCTCCCCTGTCTATGTGAATCTTCCTTACAAGTCCAAAGGAGCTACGGAGATGTCTGTGCGCAGACAGACTGCCTCCTCCACCATGTATACAGACTTCCCGGAGAGGGGGAAAGGCACAGATTTACCTGACATGCCCCCATGGTACACGGAAGATGGCTATGGGGGAGAAATAAGAGAAAAACAAGTGACACTCTGTCTGTTTATCAAGGGTGATGACAGTTCTGTTGCTGCCATCAAGAGATCTGTACTCGCATTTATGGGATGTGGGTGAGTTAAAATACTTCCTCTACACCATCTGAAGGCGGTGTTTGTGCAGAGCTGCTCGGAGCACACTCCATGCTGATGACTCAGGGAGATGCTACCACCGGCACTGAAGATCCGTCAGCACGGTCGGGTGCTGATGTGTGTTCCTGAGAACTTCCTCTGCACCAGTGCTCAGGTTGCTGGCCCTCAGCCAGTGGGTACCCAGCTGGCCAAAAGGGTTTAAATGGGTGGGGAACAGGTCCACTCACAGTGAGTTACCAGGGAAAACACACCATGCTGCATTGCCTGTATGTCTGGAGCTCTGCCTGGTAGCTGCACAGACTGAGGACAGGAATACAGGAGATGAGGAAAGGAATGGAAAGGAGGAGAGAGTAAGGACTGTTTCCCACTGGGAAGACACTTAGGCAACGCAACAGGGGGGCAATCCCAGATGTTGCATGGTAGAGTTAGATGCATAGGAGAGAAAAGCTCCCATCCTGTCTCTCCTTTTACCTGCCCCTCACTCCAACCAGGTGGCTCTAGGGCCACAAGATGGTGAAGAGCTATTTGTGTGACACCCCAGGAGAGCAGTGAGTGAGGAGGCTGGTGGCATTGGCGGAGATCATTGCCGGTTTCATTTATGGGCTGCACTTTGTGTATAAAGCCATGACTGCAGATATAATGTAATCCCTGCACCGTGAGTGTGCTGAGCACTGCTGTCAATCAGTGGTGCTTTGCATCAGTACTTATTCGTATAAATATGTATGTTCTTTTGCTAACGGTATTATTATTTATTATTTGTGTTACTGTCGTGCCTCAAGGCTTCGGCAGGGACCAGGTCCCTGTTGCGCCGGGTGTCTCACACACATGGTGAGAGGCAGACTCTGTTCTGTACAGCTTCCAGACTAAATAC
Source organism: Oxyruncus cristatus (assembly GCA_013399855.1). Taxonomy (NCBI): domain Eukaryota; kingdom Metazoa; phylum Chordata; class Aves; order Passeriformes; family Cotingidae; genus Oxyruncus; species Oxyruncus cristatus. Next base: position 1,063,315 of record VXAY01002774.1, on the reverse strand, counting down.
ACCATAACAGGCACAGTCTGGGGTCCCTAATTAAAAAAAACATTTTGAAGTTGAAGTGCTGGATCCAGCTCGCCAGTGGCAGAGCTGGGAGCAGGCCTTAGTTTGTGCTGACTTCCTATACAACATTCTTCCCATTAAACTTCAGTAGTGAAAAGTTAGGCAACTTTGGCTTCTTCTGGAAAAATGAATGGATGAGACATTCTACAAGGTGGAAATTCCCTCTGAACCCTCTCTCTGAATAATCCCCTGTGCAGGAAGGCCAGAATGTACGTAGACAGAGGGAAAAAAGGGTGCCTTAGGGAGGGAGGGAGGCATGTCCATCAGAATTCAGGCAGTGACTCCTTCTCACTGGCATCCCTGTGCAGAAACCAGCAGTGACCCCTCTGATGCCCGAGATATGGCACTGTTTGTACCAGTTCATGGCCACTGTCAGGAGAGTAAGTGCAAGCCTCACACTCTGTAACGTGGGATTTTTTTTCTCCTCTCAAACCCTGGCTGCATCCAACCACAGGAGGTTCTTCTCTGATCCCTGTTAAAGGACACTCTGTTGGGCATCACTCTGAGGTTTTCGTAGCAGTGGAGGGGGCACAGGCTGCCTGGTGCAGGAGGCATCAGGGGGCTGCCCTGTACTGGTCCCAGTTAGTCCTGTCTCTCTCTGTAACAGATGGCAGCAACACACCACACCCTAAGGCCACGGCCAGTCAGAGGTGTCCCAGCCAACAGTGCTAAGGGAAGATAGCACCAGTAGGGCAGGAAGCTCTGGACGGGACCCATGGGGACACAAGAGAGAGGAAAAAAACAGGAGAAATGGGAGGAGATGTGAAGATGCACAAAAGGAGACATAGGAAGGGACACACCAACAGGTACAGAGTGAAGCATGTGGAAGGAGGCAGAGCTTGGAATGAGTTTTGAAGGGAGAGACTCCATGCTGGGTAACCTTGGGAGGGCACTGTGACTGTGGGGGACCCACAGTGGAGCAGGGACACCCCTGAATGGACAGCAACCTGTGACAGACCCAGGCTGGAGAAGGGTATTAGTGGGAGGAAAGAGCAGGGAAAGAAAAGAGGGAAAACCAGGAGCAACAGCAAAAAGATTACTTTCTACTGCCCATCTCCTCACCGAAGGTACTGGCAAGGACTGTGTGTAAAACATAGTGAAAATGGAGGGAAGGGGGCTGATGGGAGAGAGGTGTTGGACTGAAGCTGAGCCTGGGGAACGGGGAAGAAGGAAGCTTCCCTTGGTGTTTAATTATCTAAGTCTTCTTTACAAGTTTTGTTTTCCATCACCAAATCAGTAAATAAAAGTTTATGTTAATTGGAAATAAATCAAATTCAGTAAAATTCCCTGAACTGAGACAGTTTTGCCTGCAACAGACTCATATGAAAAAAATTGAGGATTTTAGCTGACAAGGCTATAAGGAAAATCTTTAGAAGGCAATTCAGGATTATTGAAAAAACCCTCAAATCAGAAGTAGAGTGCAAAAGGCCCCCAGTATTTCTCTTGTTATGGATCAGTACATGGGCACTGAATGTGCAAGAACACCAGCAGATGAACATTCACATCGTGCACTGCGGCTGGCACTGGAGTCCAAGGCATGGCATCTCAGTCACAGCTGCTGGATGGATCTGGTGTAACTCAAGGAACATTGAGTATTTTAAGACAGCCAGGTTTCCAATCTTCATAAACCAGCTAAAAAGAAGCAATACTAACACACACTGTCTGTTCTCATCCCTCCTGCAGCACCACATCTCTAACCCGTCAGGGTAGCCAACGACCAGGCATGCTGGTAGATGAAATACGGGCAGATGCAAAAGCAGTAGGTCCCATCCACTGCACACTGGGTCCTCTGTGTGTACACAGACCAATCTGCACACATCAGCTGCATCTGTAGCAATTCTCTATGACAGTCACAGCAGCCATTGGTGCAGAAATCCAGTAGATTTCTGCTCAAAGTGTAGGGCAACTGTCTGTCCAGATCAGTACAGCTGGAACATCGGGTGCAATTCAGGAAAGCCAGGGCATCTCTTTTTTCTCTCAGATGGCAAAATTCCACTTTATTTTGGCTGAGATTATTTCCTTTCTTCTGCATATGCTGATAGCAGCTCTGTTTGTCTACCCTAATTGCCTTTCACTCTAACTCAAGCCCAAAAGTGGCCCTCTGAGGTGTATCTCAAAAAAGAAAAATCACAGAAATGTCCCTGTATATTCTAGCACCAGCACCCAGGAAGAGAGAGAATCTCAAGGTTCCACAGTGAAACAGCTAGTGAAATTTAATAACAGCAATGGCAGTCAGATTTATGTAACTTTTATGAAATCAATAGTACTGGACTCTGCAAAATGACTTGAAGAGCAAGACCCCATACAAATGTAATTAAGCACAGATGGCAGTGTGCTTTCTGTGTGCTGCAAAGATGTGTTCTCTTTTACGTGAACAGCAGTTGCCTTGAACTTGCTGTTGCTGATGTGAAAATGCCATTGTCACTCATCAAGCCTGCTTTTCATCTAATAGACACTCATACTGCTTTTAATAGGGCTGATGTTTGAGGTTCAGTGCTCTACAGGAAACATATAGGAGAGGAGATGGAGTTTGTAAGGTAAAGTTTCATGTATAACATTCAAACCTCATTCAACCAACTTCTACCTCTTGTTTTCCCCAAAGAAATGTTAAAAGATTTCTTTGCTGTGCAGGACCATTACCTCTTCCTCACCCCAAAGCAATGGGGCCATCTAAGGGCTTAGATGGGTTCATGGCTCTGGGGAGTGAATGCTGTGGTGAGCACTCATCTCTTTGAATAACCTGCAGCCATATCCTCCTGCAGCTTCATGCAATGACCTTTTCCTTCTTGTGTCCCATGCTACCAGCATTGCCATCCCTTCCACCTGGCAGAGTGACAGGGTCACACATGCAGCAAGGGAGAAGAAAATACTCGAGGATTAACATATATGAAGTGAACAAAAGGTGGCAGGATTCCAGTCAGTAGCAAAACATAAATGTAGGTAGTTGAGAAATGGATGGAGGAAAATGGCAATCATATGTTTTAATTTTTTCAGTCTTCCTTAACTGAATGTTTTATTTTCCTGTTGGATAAAAGGCACAGGGAGATAGAGGGGTGGATGTCACAAAATTGTCATCAGGCTGTTTTCCACACTTATTTTCTGAAATTTGAAATGACACTGAATGTTAAAGATTTGGAAAAAAATTCTTCACAGAGCTATCTGTACACCTCTGTCATAATCCTTAAAGGACAGATATATTTTTAACAGCCTCAGGATAAAAAATATGTTAGGAAAGTTCAGAAAAGCTCAAGTGCTGTTACAGCCCAAAAATACTTTTAATCATTAAAGGCATGCTTTTTTAACCTTCTCAGCTGACTCTGACACTCTCCCAGGCTTTGACTAACATCTTGCTTTACCAACACGGCAGTCTGTCTGTATAAACAGACCCTGGGATGTAACCTCACGGGCAATGTGTGCACAGCTAAAGCTGGAAGTTGTCACTCCTGTGCAGAAACAGCTTCCAAAGGCTCTATTCAAGCACAGTTATCTAATGCAGTGGTTTTCAACTTATTCAGCTCTGCTAATGGCTTATGGACTATGTTGAAAGGAAACACAAAAGGTAAAGAAAAGTCACTCTTATATCTCCAAAAGTAAGTTGATGATAAAGGGATCTGTACCACTACTAGGCAGTTTTTAGAGGTACACAAACAGGATTGAAATCCATGGTGAGGTGCTTCAGTCTGCACTGAGACATCTGTATTAGTCTGCCCCTTTGTGACACCGAATGCTGCTGGCTACTTCAGTATAACCAAAGCTTACCTTCCTAAAGGCCTACATGTCAGAGCTGGTCTGAACATCTTACCAAATTAGTCATGAGTTGTGGAAATTTTAAAGTTGAAGATTATAACTTTTTTTCTTTCCTAGTTTTGATCTTTATCCACTTTATTGTATTTGTGTCCTCTCTTTTCTTTGGATGCCTCTCATCTACTCATTGAATCTCTTTTCACTGTTGAACGTATCATTTCCTACTAGTAATAAATCTACTGAAATGGTTTCTTGGTGTGAAAGTATTGTTTTTCTTTTATTGTGTTCATGAAAGCCAGTAAATCTGAATTGTGGAATATTATGAAATCAAACACCAGCAAATCAAACTAATTTTGTGTAGCTGAGTTTCTGTCAACCTTCTCACAGTATAGCCCACAAAAACCTCAAATGTTCTTACTTTAAAGGTGTTTAGTTTTTGTTTGATTAGTTTTTTTCTGTTTGTTGCCATACTTTCTTTTCCACGCATTGGACCATTCCTGGGGGAGGGTACTGTTTAAAAGCTTTGTCTTTTTATCGTGGTCGTTGTGGTGACATAATGAACAAACGTATAATTATATTCCATTTCATCCATCATCCTATAACACTACTATTCCATTAGCAGGTTAGTTGGATGCTCAGCTTCCTGCGAGCGTTCCTGGATCTCCCAGTTCAATGTAGTGTGTGTGACTGATCTATTTTGCACTCTGAATGCCTTGTCTGTTTGGATGATGAGCTTAAACGGGAAGAGAACATCTGCCCTCCACACTTGCATGGTGCTGCGTACACAGAAGATCTCTTCTTAGTTTGGCCACTATTAGTGGCTATAATCTTCATCATTAGTAATAGAAAATAATAACTTGCTTTAAGCGTCAAGGATTTTTTCAACTTTTTTTTCCTGAAACTGTTAAAGGCATTTTTTCTTTATGAAGATTATTTTATTTTACAAATGTATACATAATATGCAGTCACCAAAGTTTAAATGAAGTGCATAAATTGAGGGGAATGAGAATTAAAAATATTTCTTTTAGAAAAAAGACATTTAACCTAAGTTATTCTTTTCTGCCATTCCTCCTCCTCAGCTTCTCTGATATTTTTACTGTATGGGGGGTTATTTTTCTGCCATTAGGTGGGCAAATTTGAGACTACTGTCCTAAATTAGTGAGGATTAGGAGCCTGCACAAATGTAAAGTTCCATCCTTTTATGTGGAACTGCAATCAAAACGTAAATGCACTCATCTTCTTCTTTCTTCTTTCCTCCCCCTCTAAGAGCTCAGCAGAGCCAGGAATACTTCTCTTTAAGGCTTCTTTCCAGAGAGGCTGTAACAGAACCGAGGTCCCAGAAGATGAAGGATTTTTTTTTCTTAGATCTCCCAGGCAACATTCTAGGTTAATAGTGCTGTCTTTACGCTTTCTTCATGGTATATCTGTTTAAAAGGAATGAACATCTTCCAATATGCCAGCCTGACAGAGCTCAGATGGGGCAAGATCAATATCTTATGGCCTTGGTAAGTGACTGCCTTTATGGCTTCAGTTGCTTCTAGGATTTGCTCCCTCTCATGTATATCAGACAGAGAAGCAATAACAGCGTTGCCTTAACTGTCTGCTTTTGTGTGTAAAGCAATGATTTTTTTTGTACTTATGCACTTCCATGTTTTCTTACTGGGATGCCTTGCTAGATTTTATCACACAATCCCAGTTATCCCAGTTCACAGGGCTGTGAAATAGCCCAAAATGTACCATGACACACATTTGACTTATGAATATGCACTGGTTCCCACTGACATTCTGACAATCACTTTGCATTCTCTGCAGTAATACTGTCAAAGCTAGAAGAACCAAATAGCTTGTTTGCTGTCCCACTCCAGAGGGACCGGCTGACACCAGGATGCATGTCCCATCTGCAAGGGTCTCTGCTGAACCTCCCACACTGACTCCTGCAACACTTCATCAGGGTACTCCTGAGGGGTCAGCCTTGCTCTGTGAGCAGGGAGAAGGCAGGGGAAAGCTGGCAGGAACAGCTGGATCTGAATCACCTGATCATCTTCAAAGGACCACGTCACACCGTGTGGCATTCCCAGAGGGGGTTTCTACTGCAGCTTCACTTCTGGTCTGTCGCTGCTTATTAATACATTTTCTGGCCTCAGTGCTCCAATCACTCCAAAGACAAGCTCCCTTCAGTCACTGCTCTGCAGTGTGTTTCAGTATGTGCTAAGCCCTTAACACGTGCTTTCATCCCGTCAAAGCCAAAGGGCACGGAGCACTGGCCTAAATACCCTCTGGAAGGTGAACAGGGACCTAGGGCCCTGGCAATGCCAAGTAAAAAGCAAATGCAAAGGAAGACTTTCTTTGTCAGTAAACAAAACAAAGTAAGCTGATTTTTAAACATTTTGGCATGTCTGGGTGTCTTTTCTGCCACTGATGAAGGATAAACAATGCAATTATTAATTATTGATGATCGCTAATAAGAATGATGATTATCATCACCATCATCCAGCCTTGCCATTCCTGCCACCTCTCTAATCAGTGTGATCTCACTGTTATTACACATAATTGCAATCTTCCAAGTCAGGGTAGGAGAAGAAGAAACCTGCAGTGTAAATACTAAATACTTAGTATAACAAGAGTGAGAGCTCCCCAGCTTGGAGCAGAGCTAAGCAAAGTCACGGACTTCCATTCTTTTTAATTTACCATCTGTTCTGTATGACACAGCCTGTGTCTCTTTAGGGTTTAGTACCCATTTATTATCCAAAAGCCACCTCTGCCTGCTATTAAAATCACGTTGGAGTGATTTAGAGAGGGAATCCGTCCATTTGCCCAAGTGGAAAGATGTGTCATCAGCATAAACCTAAATGCCACTGCCTTCCTGGACTCCAGGGCTGGGAAATGCCTCACCAGCACATGCGCATTCTTGTCAGCTCCAACGCCTTCCCCCCTCCTGGCAGGCTAAATTACCAAGAATTTGGCATTACACATGTCCCTTTCTCTCCTCTTCCCTTGTGTTACATGCACATGTATCACATGCACACACATGCTTTTCCCTTGTGTCTTTTTGCTCTCTGTCTTTCTCATGAAAGGGGCCATCCCACTGATACCCCATCTTCTTTTCCCTTTTAACTCCAGCCTCCCTGATCATTACCCTCTGTCTGTTGCAGACTAAGTCAGCATGCTCATTATTTTTCCCTCTCCATTCTCTTTAATTACTCCTATATATACCTAGCCATGTGAGCACGCTCCTTACCCCTTCATTTTTCAACATGCACCTTGTTCCTGTGTCCTCTCACTTAGCTTTATGTCCTCTCCTCATTTCCAGCTCTCACGGTCCTCACCATTGTTTAATAAAACACAGCACAGATGAAGATAATTGCTATCACTTCCACAGTCCCTTGGGACTTCTCAGAAATCTCTCACAGGTACCCAGACAAGCATCTCACCCTAATAGTGAATGACTGTTAAACTAAGCAAGAGATTTTCAACAGCCTCCGCAAATTGAACCCAACAACGCCCCCTCCACCTGCAGAGCTGCCTTCCACGGCTTTAGCCACTTCCAATTAACTGAGCAGCCCAGAGCTGTCCTCAGGGATCCAGGACAAAGAGGATCCAGGCTGAAAACAAGTTCAGGAAGGCGAAACAATCAAACACAAGGTGGCTTGGCTCCGGGATCCTGGGGCAGATCTTCTGGGGCACAGGGACCTCGTGGGAGCCCATAGCCAGAAGCTCAGTCCCTACTGAGCTATCAGGCGGGATTCATGTGGCAAAGCTCCCTGCACAGCAGAGAGAAAGCATGGTGATACCAGTAGTACGGCACTCATCCATCCCCTGGATCCATCCACTCCCACCAAAGGGAGACCTTTCTTTGCACTAAATATTTAGGGTCTCGGTTGGCTTGCTGACACAACAGCCATTTTGTTCTCAGGCCCGCTACAGGAGAGGCATGTCTGCTACACGTTCCCATGGAGGGTGGAAGATTAATAGAGCCATTGTCCCAACTTAAAACATTTTAATGAAAACCCTGGCATCACTGATGTGTGTCCTTGCTTGCTGTTATTTTTTCTTACCTAATTTACCTGATAGACTACAGTAGGAGAGGAGAGGAAGGGATAAAGAAGACAAGGGAATAATGGGTATGTTCTCACAAGAAATTCTGAATTGATTCAAAATTAATTCCTCCTCTCTATTTTGAATCAATACTTCAAAATAAAAAACTCTATTTTTGTTTTAGCCTTACATGCCTTTTTTCCTCCACACCAAGGAGACTAAAATGAATGTTTGTACTTTTTATTTTTTTAGAAAAGGAACAATACCCTCAAAATGAAATGACATGCTATGACTTTCTGGTATTTTATTTAGAACTGGTGATTTGAAATGCCAGTAACAATTTACTAGTTTTCTGGGGCAGTGAGCACCTGTTTTCTAAACAACTGATGGAAAGAGGGGATGCTGAAGTACCAGGGCTTCTCAACAAGTGGGTCATTTGACTCTGTCTCTCCTTTTGCTTGGACAGCTTGTAGCTAGATGGCCATTTATCCCCATGATGGGGCAAAAGGACAGGTGGCATCCTAGACACAGTATGTTTCACACTCGCTACGCTCAGAGAACAACAGAACTGCAGGAGCTGAGAAAGCACAGAACAGGGTCATGAGATGAGTTAGGGCTCAGTCTGATATTGGCGTAAGTCTGGAGCTATTGGAAGAAGAGTGCAGTGGAAAAAGCATATCCCCCTTATCTGTCCTACCTAGCTCCACTGTCCCATGCCAGTTCTGCCAGGTTTATCTGGACAGAGCACATCTCAGCCTAAGAGAAAAGTGGGATGCCAAGGTGCGCTCTTTCGTTTGTCCCCACAGAGCACCTGGGGTGCAGGCAAAAATTGCCAGAAAAGTCTCAAAGACTACTTAAGAGAAAGACTGGCTGATGAGCTGTCACTCTGGACAGTGAAATGGTCCTGCTTTCACCATGCTCTGGCAAGTCTGACAGCATCTCTCACCGTTGTCAGTCAGGGAACAACAAGTAGTCCAGTCCCATATCTCCATCTAACCAAGACCTGGCAGATCAGCACTACACAGGAGAGTAGTGAGAGGCTGATGTGGGAAGCCCTGAGCTGGAAGAGCCAGGCAGGCTGCAAGGCAGGAGGAGGCACTGGAAGAGCCAATGAGGGAAGACCCAGGCTGGGAGGGCCAGAAGTTAATGCAAGTTGGTAATGTGGTGCATTAGTAGACATGTGTGCATAGGGGAAGCCATATAAAGCTAAGTTTAGCTCCAGTCAACACCATCAGTCTTTCACTTTCATGAGCACTAAAATTGACTGAAACTCAAAATATGTATTTTTAAAAATGGGAAAGGAAAAGAAAATGTCCGGTTCCTGTAAGATGATCAATAACAGCCAGTGCTAGAGATGACTTTTTCAGCCACAGGGAAACAACTGTTATTGTTGAATTGCTCGGGAACTTTGCCAGTGGACAAAGATAAACCAATAATGTCAAAGAGAGGAGGGGTGAGATTGCTGAAACCTTAGCTACGGTAAGAGGGTTGATGGAAACACTTTCAAGAGGCATGTGGCAGGCCTAAGAGAAAGCAATCAGCTCCAACCAGGGACCAGGAAAAGCAAGGGGTTGGAGACCACACACCTATGTCACCTCTACACTGTTGCTGCTGCAATTATCCAAGCAAATGGCACGGGATGCTACATCGACTTGCTTCAGGTGCTAACCCATGGCATGCCAAAAAGCAGAGGGTATGGCCTCTTGCAAGAGTCTCCACATGATATTTTGTTGCCCTGTACTGCTTCTTGGCTTATCCTGCTCCCATATAGGTGTGAAGAGCAGAAGTGCAGACAGTGTTGGGTAGGAGCAAGGGGCATCCATGGGGCAGCCCTGTGACCTCAAGAGCAAGTCCACACTCTGTTAGCAGAACTGCTTCAGACATGCATCACTTAACACTGCAAATCAGCCTCTACTAAGGCTTCATTTCTACAGCTGTGTCTCCCGTCACCTGTGGCTCTGAAGTCGTTGCTTGCAAGCCCGTGCATCATGCACAACATACAGCCCTGGTGGACCCACCCACCGCACAACATCACACCAAGGGGACTTGTCTCAGACTGGCAGGAAGCTGGCCCTGAAAGGGGGTCCATGGGCTTTTTCAGGGCACTGCACAGCAGTTGCTAGGTTGCTGACTGTAATAGTTTTGACTGTGAAGGTCTCCAGGGAAAACCAGAGCAGTCACAGGGTCATAGCTCCCGGAGTTTTTGCCATTTCATCCTGGACAAATAGTAAATCTCATTCCCTAAAATAGAGTCCTTTGTACTTTGCGAAGCACTGCACCAAAGGCTCTTTCTCACAAGACTCTGTTATTCCTATGACACCAACCACATGACACCATGGCACATATTTGGGCCGCATTGTCCACTGACAATAAATGGAAAGGCCCTGGGCAGACCCCAATTTGTGCCTGTGAGAGATAGGCTGTTCTGTCTAATCCTGACCTTTTCAAAGTTTCCAAATACTTACTTCTATTACTACAGAAAAATCACTGCACATTCTGGGGCTTCTGCATTTTGTTCAAAATTTCCCATGATTCAAGAGATGACAGAACACAGCCAAACACAGTTCTGTGGGTCATACTACGGGGTGGGGGGGAGGCAGCTGAGTCACTGAGTGCCAGAGGGACTTGCTGATGGGCACGGAACCAGTCAAAGCAAGAGCCAAACCCAAAACACAGTGGTCATGTTTTTCAGGTCTATCTTCTGACTGCAAAATAATGTTTCCTGGCAGCTCACACTCCTGACATCGGCAGTGGGGTAATCACCCCTTCCTCACCATCATATGCTTTCAGTACATCACTGGGATATAGAATCACAGAATCATAAAATGGTTTGGGTTGGAAGGGACCTTAAAGATTATCTAGTTCCACCCACGCTGCCAGGGGCAGGTACACCTTCCGCCTTCCTTTTTCAAAGCACCATCTAACCTGGCCCTGAACACTTCCAGGGATGGGGCATCCACTGCTTCTTTGGGCAACCTGTTCCAGCATCTCATCACCACAATAAAGAATTGCTTCCTAATATCCAGTCTAAACCTACTGTCCTTCAGTGTAAAGCCATTCCCTCTTGTCCTATAACAGGGTCACTGGCTGTTCGACAAAGGAAGAAAGTGCTTTGTCCCCTGTGTTGCAGAATGGGAAACTGAGGCACAGAGGAAAGACAAGTGACTTACCTGAGGCTATTTAGGAGATGAGTGGGACATCTGGATCTAAACCCATGAAATTCAAGAGCCCAAGGTCTTTCAAGTCTCAGGGTCAGCAAATACTCAATTCTAAATACAGGTATTTGTTGCTAGGTTTATGAATGTGCAGGTAGGGATGACCTCTGCAGCATCTAGGATCCTGCAGCCCACATTGATTTGGGCATTTTGGAGATTGCAGCTTTATCACTGTCAGGAAGAAGAACTCAGGTCCCATAGGGATGGACAGAGCCCCAGGTTACCACATCTGCGACGGGTATTAGAGCACATCGTTTCTGCAGGCATCCCATCGAAGTCTTGCACCTCTGACGTGCCTGATTCACTTTTTATCTTAGAAGTGATTTACATGGCCCGCTCTGTCCTTAACCTCTCTTCTAACAGAGATGCTTATTTGATGCTGACACTTGCTTCTGCAAGGACACCTCAAGTGCCAGTCCCCCCGACTTGGTGTGCACAGACCACAGAGAAGTCACCTCAAACACCTGCTGACTGCTCAGTCCCACCAGCTGCCACATGGGTGGGACCCCACCCATCCAAGAAAGCCCAAGGCCTTTGCTCCCCTCCCTCTTCATGTTTGCGTTGCTCTTTAAATGGCTTTGTTTTGCTTAAGCATCCCTTTTCAAGTAATGTTTAGCTTCCAGTTGGAATGAGCTCCAGGAAGCATGGCCGGGTCCCTGCCTGGAACAACGGCCTGTAATTTACGGTGAGTTATGTTTCAATTACCTCGGTGTTATAGCGTCTTGGTGAGGGCAGGCATTATGTCATGTCAGGGATACAGGAGAGGGAGAAAATACAGACGCTCCCATTACAGCCAGTGATGGAACAGTTTTAATAATACTGCAGGAAAAAAATAAAGAGAAGGGGAGCGCAAATGACTTTCCAGCCATACCATTACTGCACATTAGTAACCCAGAGCAGCTAGGGAGAGAGAGGGGGAGAGGGAAGTGGAGAAAGGAGAGGCACAGCTGAGTGACAGGCAAGAGGAAAAGGAAAAGGAGATAGAGGGGCAGAGAAAGGGAAAAATAGGGTGATGCAGGAGAAGAGAGGGAAAGAGGGAGGGAAAGATGGAGAGAGAGACAGAGAAGGGCATCAGAGGAGCAGGGAAGGAGAAAGGCAAAGGCACTGAGTGATAGACACAAGAGGAGAGGCAGCAGGAGAGGAAGGATGTGGTCCTCGAAGAGCTCACTGCCTCAGCCCCACAGCTCTCCCACCCCACAACCCACTCCCATGCCCTCCACACCTCCACTGGCCCTGCTTCACCAGCTGGCTGTGGGGAATGGCAAAGCAGGCGAGAAGCCGCAGGAAAGGGGAAGACAAGCAATAGTTATTAGGCTTTTGTGAACGATATTGCTTTGTTGCTGGAACAAAGCACTCGACTTTCCAATAATAACAATCTACTTTTTTTTTTTTTTTAATCAAATTTCCTTTGTCGTTGTGGCTTTTCTTAATTTTGTTTCTGCAGGATAAGCCTCTCACTTCCAGCTTGCTGCCTCAATCGACGCTCTGCTTTGCTCTCAGTCACTCCTGCCCATGTGCCTGCTCTCTCCTTCTTTATTTTCTTGACACAAATGGCAGTCATTGCTCAGAGAATGAGCTGGGTGAGCCTGCTTTGTAATTCAAACCTTTTATTCAGGTTACCATTATGTACTAAAGAGGAAAATATGTATTGGTTAAACTGCCTCCTTACTGATGGTCCTCAGGATGGGAGGGAAGGGCTTGGGCATGGGACCTCAAGAGGACCTGCTGCCCCCCTGTCTTGCTCATCACTTGCCTGGGAATCTAGCTCATTTTCACTGCCTTCCCACTGTGGGAAGCAAACCCTCTGGTTGGAGATGAATTTCTGTTAGTGTTCATGCTCAACAATGGGTTGAAAAAAACAAGAACTCTGGGAATATCAAATAGCCAACAGGAAGACTAGGGTTGAAAATTGGGAGTGTTATTTGAAGGAAGCATGAATAATGAGATTTCTTCTCTGCCTGGGTAATTTATACCATATAACTACTACAGATTGGTACCCACCTGTGTAGGCTTATTCTACCAATGCAATGCCATAAAGCCTTAGCAAACCTAAGGAAGGGATCCCCCACCATCACAAATGGCTTCACGTTGCTATGGCAGTAAAAATAAAAGCTGCCTCCCTGCCCCTCAGGTTTAGGTTTTCCAGAATGCTGTTAGTAGAGAGCAGAGCTAATATTGCAGTGTTTCAAGCTGTGCACGTGCATCCTTTCAGTACCATGTCTGTACAGTAGCAGTGAATACAGTTGCGTAAATGTGACCTGAACCAGGCACTGGCACATGGAGGCACATCTCTTGTGTATGCAATAAGGGCTGCATGCCTGCCTCATGACAGTTGCGAGAAAACAGGACACCAAATGATCTAGTTTAATATTAAAAGAACATGCGTAGGCAATCCCTGCTCCAGAGCAAAGCCTGCGGAAACATTTTCCCCATCAACGTGCCCTGATTATCAGTGTGGATTTGCACTGCATCAGCAGCTTGCCACTGTGTGACTGGCATTTTTGCCATCCAAGTACAGAGACCCCAAATGCTGGTTCAGCCTACTGTAGCTTCCCAGCCCTTCTGTACAGTATGCAGTGTGTCTGACTGTTTGCAGCTGAGGGCTGCAGCTTCCAGAGTGGAATTTCTTCGTGGTGCTCTTCCCTGACTTGCCGCAGCAAAGCAAGGGGGCAGATGTGCCTCCTTCCTCAAGGCATCTGGATAATGCTGTGGTGGGGCACATGTAGTGTGGGTAGGAGGATCTCAGAGGTGAGGAGACTGCTACCAGGAATTTCAGATGGAGGCTTCCTTGAAACATTCTCCATCCACTGGATTACCACAGTTTTATAGGAGATGACATAGACAACAGAGGAAATTAGTAAGGTGGCCTGAGTTCCAAGTTAAGGAGTTAACTTTTCTGCTTGTCTGCTGACAGAGTGGATGATTTTCTGGGCAAACTGTTTTTTTTTCCTGGACTTTTCAGGGAACATTTCTATTTTCTTCATGGACCTCCCTGAAAAGGTGACCACAATCTGCCTTATATTATCTGAGGTGTAGTCTGGAGTTTTTCTTCAGTTAAGAGACCCTTTGCCTCAGGGAATGTTTCAGAGGAACATACATGGCAGATGCATCTAGTCTGATTTACAAACAGGACATATTTCTCTTTCCAAGTAGATATTATGTAGTTTACTTTATTTATTTATTTATTTGCTGCCATGGACATACCTCTGCACAGGCAGGTAGTATTCAAGTGCATGTAGAAAAGGGAAATTTCATCCAAGCAGTTCTAACACAGCCCCTCATTTGTCTTGTGGCAGAATTTAGCAATGAGAATCTCTTTCTTCACTCCATTTCTGAGCTCACAGATGTTAAACACAGGCGATGCAGATCTGATGGTCTTGTGATTCCAGCTTCTCTTCCTTGTTTCCAGCTGCTAAATCACATTTAAATATGTTAACAATACACAAAATACCCTCAGCATACGACTTCCTTCTGCAAGTGATCACTGAAGTTGTCACAGGGGTATTATTACATTGTCAATGAGAAGAAACACATCCCCCGTGGTTCTGAATGGAAGGGGAAGCATTTGTAAGGCAGCTTCTCAAGTAGGAGTTGGCCCACGCTTTAGAAAATGTGGACGGTCCCCTCACAGGAAAACTGTATTTTAGGAAGCACAGACTAAGGAATTTACCTGAACTATGCCTATTGTTTTCCCTCCACTAGTCATTAGTGATTAGTGATTAGTCATTAAAGTCATACAGCAGCCCAGTTCTCTCATCAATGGATTTTTATGAGACACAGTACAGTGACTAGTGATCACCTGCAAGAATTTTCATCTGATTTT